>QGMF01000798.1:0-16962 GCA_007821475.1 Lachnellula arida
AGGGAGGGTATAAATATCTGCTCTACTGTCAATGAGAAGTTTTTCTGCAGAGACAGGCACAAAAGACAACGCATGCTTTGGTCTAGTGTGTTGAGCTTGCTATGCTTGCTGGCGTGGTAACGATACCGAAGAAGCGTTGAGTACAGAGTATTGGGATTGATTAGTGAAGAAGGGGAGGGGAAAGAAGTTTATCGATTAAGGGCGAAAGTTGAGGTTGTCGAGTTTACTTCTGCTGTCAAGTTGTTTCGGACGGTCGATTTCATGCCGGTGTGGATACGATGAATGTTCGCATTTGAAAGGAAGATGGGATTTGAGGGGCGGCTGTAGTTTCTTTTTAGTTCTGTATAATGGCGTTGTTATTTACTCTGGCGAATCTTAACTACACAACTGCATAGGTCCTCCGAATTGTATGGTTTTCTGATTCCTGAAGTTCTCAAAATGAAGTTGTCCTTGGGGAGTCTTTTATAGTATACCATATACAAGTGGAGTTTTCTTCTAGAAGGAAAGAGCGGTGGATATTCATTCGATTCACGCTTTCCTTTCTTTGCGGGTGGAAGTGAATTCATGCATTCATTTCAGATAAGATTCTTTAATATAAAAAGCAGGCAAGTAGTCAGCTAGTTACAGGATCGTGCATAACCTGAGGCAAGATGGCGAAATACATCTCCCGCTATCGCTGCAAGCAGGCGTACGGGTATGAATATCCAACAAGTGCAAGCCCAGCATATACACTAATATCGGAGGAAGAATTCACCTGGGTATTACACATCTGCTGTCAAAGCTATCTTTGCTGTCAACTTCCCTACTTTCGGTTGGTCGAAGGGAGTGCGAAAATGGCTGCCTTTGGACGTAGTTGAGGATTTGACTTTACCTTTGCACTCTATGAATGTTCGTTTCTAAATATGGTGTTAGTGCGTGTAACTACAGCGCCTCTTAGCAACATTTCCTTGTTTAGCTTTTTCTGCTTGCTTTCTCTGATTAAGTTAGCGATGTGTTTTATACTGCTGAGACTTGTTATTCTGCCCCGATCTTTTCAGTTTTGTATTCACTACTTTGTGTATGTTTTCGCTTTTGCCTTTGCCTTTTCCTAAGTGGGAGCAGGGGGTTGTGGGGGTATATAATGAATCGGGGATGTGAAGTAGGTAGGCAATAGGTGAAACACAGTAACAGTACCAGGTATACGTGACGGGGAAGAGGAAGGATATTATAATCGCAAGCTTAGTATACCTCTTTTTAAAGAGATGCTGTATTTTGGAAATACAGATCTATTCTTTTAGGTTGGTAGCTGTAGCTCATAGAGTTTGAAGTATTATTGGTAATACTGTCAACGCGGGATCTGCTGTCAAAGAAAAGTGTTCACACTGTTGATATGTATACGATGAGACTTACAGTCTTTGTTTCCGATAGCGGAGCTTTAGATTCGGTACTTGCGAGAATCATCACTGGTGTCAAGATAGGAATCGTTGCCAAATGTTTGTCTCTCACCTCGCGGTGCCATACTCTGTAATGCAACTAGAGGTACTCTTCGGAGTTGTGATATTTGTAACTTCTAGTAAAATTAGCCTAATAATAATTAAGTTGTATCGGCCCAGCGATATGCCTTTGTCGCATCTGTGCTCCCAGCTATAGGGAAAACCTGGCCTCTATTTTACTTGACCGCCTTGTGCCTGTTGAGCATGCGTTTAGATATCTACAAGTATTTTCGTTCTACTCAGTGTGATTCGATATAACGCCGGACTGACTGTCGTCGCTTGGTCAAAATGATGTGGCAAAGATGGAATCGGATATGGACAACCGATAATAGGACAGCGAGTGATATAAATCACACGCAGCGGTGATTTATATCATTAAGGCCCACTGCAGTACCGAGTCCCGAGGAGGACATGCCATGAGTTCATCGATTGGGGTCTAAATTAAACCTCATTCCCTTTTCTTCAGATAGCTTTATTATGTTTTATAGACTTGATTTAATTATCCGCACACTCTTCCTACTTCGATGAGTCACGCGGGAGACAATATAGAGGAAGGGGGGTTGTGGTGTTATAAAAGGCAAGTTGCTAAATGTGAGATAGGCATCTGCGTGCTAGTGTCGGATTTCGCCGAAAAGATCAGATGAAGGGGAAGTTATCAGTAATTAGATCTTTTGAAAGTGAGGACGCTGAACCGACTTCTGTTAAAAGCTGTTCTAACTAAGCTCCTGGAACTTGGTGTTTCGCACGGACTCGATTATTTGCCCCCATTGTCATGTAATTTCTTACTGTCAAGAACCGCAAGTCGGTCGGCTTATACGATGAAAACTCTACATTTCCGGAGGACCTAGTTGTTTGGCGCAATTCTCGGGTCCCAATTTCCGTACACGACTTTATTAAGTAATGTAAAGTTCTCCACATGCGACTGCTCGGGAGCGTGGTGCTGAACGGGTGTTCTAAAGTTGTCTTTCTCTAACTTCTATACATCTCCCGAGTCTGCTGGTTTATAAGCTAGTATAGTTACACCCAAAATGCCACCACCTTTGAGCCGTAGGCCCCCGAGCTCCGTGGATCTACGCCTACCTTTCCCGGCCATCGATGGGTTTATTTTTCTTTGATCTGTATGATTATTATTGAATCTCCAACTGATTTCGATTATCTAATAAGAGAAGTGGCTATTTAACCTTAACCTCAAAGCCAATATTCGTCCCCTAAGCTTCAATGTCTCGCGAAGGACCAAAATGCATTCTATACTAGTAAGATAGTAAGATATAAATGATTTAAAAACTTCAACTAAACTCATCTAGGCAAAACTAGTCAACTCTGTCGTCTGCAGCTGTTCTTGTTAAAGGACTATAATCGATATCCTTTTGAAGCAGAATCATTAGCGTGTCCAAGATAAGATATACAAATGGCTGTTCCGTCCTTCTTAAGAAGCTATCACCCAGTGAGAAGTTTAGCGCTAATGCTGTTAAGAATTATAGTTGGTCGAAAAGCATACGATAGAAGCGGGAAGTTTTTAGCTTCTAGCAATTACAGAGGATTAAGAATTACCTTTTACCAAAATATACTTCCCATATTATTAAGCTAATAGCTATTGTTATACAAATCTGTGGTTGCTATAGAGGATGCTAAAATCTATGTTTTATACCTATTCCACTATGTGGGGGTCTTTTATAGAGAATAAGAGGGAGGGATGAGGGAATATCCGGCATAGTAAGTTATAGATTCATTCGCTCAAGTTTATACATTTAATCCCTTCCTCGGAATTATAAGCAGGATCGAATTCTATAAAAGACCTTCGTATCCACCTATTATGACTTGGATAGATCTAAAACACTAATCACACCATATATCTTATCTGGAGCGGAAGGTTAGCAAAAGGACTTTAGAAATACTAGTTGCACTATGGCACAGCTAGTAATATACGTAATCAATAATGCTAATCATATAAGATTCCTAAATCTAAATAATTCCAGTTATTAGTTAATACGGTCAAGTTAATCGTTGCTGTCATGAATTCCTATGCAGTTAAAAGTACCGATGAAGTTTTAAATCTTTTTCTTTTTGCAGAGTTCTCAGCGCAGGCTACAACAAGGTTGCCGAAAATCACAAATAGATATTTGCATCCACGTCACATCAATCATGTCAGCCTGAGCAGGGAAACCCTTATGCGAATTGTGAAACCATATTACTACACCGTTGGTAGTATTTATTTTTAGTAGTAGAACACTTTATAGAACATTTCGTGAAGTAAGGTAGCGTGGTTTACTACACTGGTCCGTTTCACGACTAGAAACATACTAAGTTACCTCTACCTATACTGTCAAATTGATATCTTTTAACAGGGTCGAATGACTGCGGCGAATAGCAAGGCTTTATGATATGCGAAAGCTTGCTTACTATAGAGGGCTTTGATCAAACGAAATAATAATCGTCGTTACTACCAGTAAGTACACACCACAGGATATTAGCAAACTCCCTCCTATACGCTAGATATCTCTTCTGGTAGCCCTAGGAAGTTTGAGAATAATGTTATATATACTGTAGGTATTGCTTTTCCATTATATGCATTGAACGGAGTCGGGCCTTTTCTCCTAGAAAAAGATACGTGATTAGATTACTATAAAATAGATAATGAACCCTCTCTTGAGCATGTAAAAATTACGGCACAGGCGGCAGCGGAGATGATCTCGGTGCTAGCGGAGGGTGATTAATAGGAACGCAGTCACGCCTAGCAAGCCTCGCCCAAAGCATCAACGCGGGGAGATGAGATAAGATTTGTGACTAAACGGAACCAGTCAACAATTCATTCATTCAAATGTTATTCCTGCCGTCATGATACTTTTTCATTCGTTAAAGTTGCGACGAAACCGTAGAGAAGGAAGTAAAGTGTTAACTTCCATAAGTCAGACCAGTAGGTTCTTGATTAGTACGGCCCGCAAAGCAATCAAGGGAACGTTGCGTCCACCTTTTTTTAAGGGTAGAGACACCGCTGCTTTCAACTTGCCCAGTAGCGGTAGGTGGCAATACTTAATTTTCAGAGCGGAGATGCTGCTTTTTTAATACTCTACGATCCTGTGGTAGTAGGCTGCGCGTATCCCGACAGATGAAGTTATACGTGCTGCGAGCTTGATAGATAGTAGCAAGAAGGTGTTTTTGAGCAAGGGGGATGTGGATATCGCCGCGGATGTGAGCGTGAGTGCTGAGTTGCTTGTGGTGGGATGGGGTTGAGGGCTGGTGATCGGGTTGCTGATATTTTGGACTGTAGGTTATGTTTGTGTTTATGTTTGCTGATTACTTTGTATTGCGTACTTTTTCACACTCGAGGGAAAAATGAGGAAAGGAAGGAAGAAAGATCCATACTCCGTTCCCACCCCAATAATCACTTTCAGATATCCAGAGATAAAAATGCCCAAAACTAACTCAATATACGCCGTATAGCGGAAGACGCTTCGCCCCAAAGCTCCTTCACCATTAAGTAAAGGCAGTTCAACTTTGAAGATTAGTTTCCTGCGGAGTAAAACCGTGGGATTTATTTTCTGCGTAACTAGGAATGCCTTTCAAGTTTTAACCGATGCTTTATCGGCATTTTTCAGGGGATTGCAAGGGATCTTGAGTGCCAAATGCGTTGAGTGGATTAGAAAGGGGGATGCCCCGGGCCCCTTTTCAAAATTTAAGCGAGGAATATGGAAGGAAAGAAAAGAAGCGCTGTATTGGGGACTTACGGGGTATTTAGCAACTAAAGACTCCTCGACCCTGGGACTGAAGGCGGGATGAAATTTCGGTTGATTGAGGGGTAGGGAAAAGAGTATTCGTGCATGGCGCTTGTCGCATTGTTTTCGAATTCAATCGTGTCTGCACGTAGAACATGTACAGAGTTCAGGTGTTGTAAGTGATCTTTTTGAAGAATATCTGTAGTAAAGGCATTTGATTCAATTCTTCTCAAACCCACTACGGAGTACCAGAATCCATCATTCAACAAGCTCAGACTGCTTTCAAGAATCAATCTTCATTTGTCGGAATAGGATTCGTTCTTTGGAACAAGTACCGAAGGAGTACAAGTGTAAAAACCATATCAACACATTCTTCATCCCTTTTGTTCCTGTTCCGTACTCGTACATACACACTTCTTTCAAACCGCTTCAAATGACACCATGCAATGCAACTCCAAGTCCGTAATCTGACATCCCCTGGCCCGCGCCGTCTGCCTTAAAATCCAAACTTTCGCGCCGCCCACGCTTCGAATGCCTCGAGTGGAGCATCATGTTGACGAGTAGGAAGTGCAGCAGCGGGCGATGGAGCAGCGATCGTGTTACTTTGTGTGACCGGGCGAGGGATCTTCGAAATATCAACGTTGTTCTGCATTCGGGAAGAGTCAGGACGCGCAGGCGCAGTGATATTCCGCTGAACACCGGGTGTAACTCGCTCTTGAATTCTTTCACCTGTCGTCGAATCACGGCGTCCGGAACCTCTGGAGTTTCCTGAGGTGACGGGTTGTTTTTGGCTTTCCTGGTCCGCGTACGCATGCCAGTCAACGAGTCGAGTTGGAAGACCGGGTCTCTCGGATGTCTTATGCTCCAGTCTGGCCCTCAGCGTGTCCTCTACCTTCTGCCTCTCATCCCGCAGGCCAAAGTATCTATGCTCTCTCGCGCGTAATCTTCCCGGATCCGCAGCCTGGTAAGGATCTTGGATGGAAACAGGAACAGGAGCATTTTGCTGTGGTCTTGTCGGGTTTGCAGCCTGAGCCGTAATTGGAGCAGGAACGGGTGGGTATGCATCTTTGATTGGAACAGGAACGAAAACCTTTGGCTGCGGAGTATCACGAAAGGTGCCATCCTCCATCTGCTTTCTAACCGCCCTCATCGCTGGCCTCCTAACGCGCTCTCCGTTCTCATCAACGACCGTCTTCCAGTTATTCGGACACGTATCCCAGCTCTTTTGTAGCACGAGAGCCTCTTCTGCTTCCTTGGCTTTCCGCTTGGTATTCTCCTCCGTGAGCCTTTCGAATTCCCGCCCGGCGGTTTTGCGCTGTTCGAGGCTTTCGCTGAGCTTCCCACGTAGTTCTAACTTCAGCTGCGCTTGCTTCTTGGCGGCTTCAAGCTCGGAAGGATTGGGGTGTCGTTCGTTAGAGCGCGAAGCACGTGGAGGCTTTGAAGGTGCAGGTGTAGTCATGGCGGCTTGTGGCTTTCGGGCAGCTACAAGCGTTGGTGGAGAGGTTTCTTGTTCTTGAGAATGCGTAGCTTGCTGAGGAGGGGTTTTGGGTACATTCACTGTCTCTGAGACCTCAACACCACCATTTGACTCGGCATGTTCCTGAAAACTGACGCTTCTCGGCGGCTTGGATGACGATCCCGTCGAACCTGTCTAATTAGGAAAAGGTCCTGCAGCTGAAGGGGGAGGACACTTACGAGGAGGCATAGGGTGCCGTTTACGGGGAGGAGACAATGCCAGCGAACCTGTTTCCACAGCCAGCTCGAACGCGCGAACGGCGGCTTGCTCTGCGGCAAGCTGAGGATCGGTGGTCTTTTTGCGCACAGGGATAGGTGGCACAGGTAGAACTGGCATTGCTTCGGTCGTATAAACCAGTTGAGATTGATGGAATTGGATATCGAAGAAGATGAAGTTTGTTTGCTGGTTCTGGTTCGGAGTAAAAAGGGTGTTGAAATGAAGAGGAGAGGTAGCTTAAGCGAGCAGGCTCGAGCAAGGTAAACAACAACAAACACCTGACAACATTTCCTCGAGTCGGAGAGGAAAGTTAATGATTCTCATTCTTCGTATTAGAGTCTGTATAACAATCAAAACCCCCGAATTAAATAACAAATTAATGATTGAAAGTCACTCGAACCTACTCTGTACCAACTCCGTTAAGGAGTCTTTTTGGGGAGGGGGATATCTCGCTGCTGCATGACATTCACTCAATACCCTGCAAGAATCAGCCATCCATGACGGTATACTACATAGAACTTCAGTCTGAATTCTGGGTTTTCCATTCTGATATCCGTATTCGGAATTCCACATGGCAGACTGTGCCAGATATCAACCTTTTCATTTTTTGATGAACTCATCACAATTCACATACTTGGTGACAGTGAAACCAACGGAGATTGGAGCCACATCCTCACCTTTTCATGTAAATAACCATCTTAGTTCCAGCTTTTAGCCCTAACAAGGTTTCCCTTCCGTCAAATCAGTCGCGTCCCGTTCCACCTCGCACCGATCCGGCTCAACACACCCCAATGTCTCCCTCCGCCATCTCTTAGCCATCTCAGTCACCCCTCTAGATGCGATGTACGTAGCATTGAACCTAGATGTCTGCAACCCCGCGTACAAATCTCCAAGCCCCATCTAATCAAGTGCATACCAAAGAGCGTTTAGAAATCCCTTCTCCTCGGCCCCTTCGCCCATCACTAGAACTGCTTCAATGGGTGTGTTGTTGTTCACGAAAGTGGTGATGCGCTTGCTGATATTCTTTTAAAGTTTGGATTGCCGTTCTGGTGCTTTAATCCGAGGGATGATACATGTTCGCGGGATAATTCGAGTCTATAGTGCGCCTTGAACGCACAAATACGTTGCAGGATCAACTCCTAGTTCGTATGACAGCGCCAGTATGGCTGAAGTTACTTTTCCTCGGCCTCACAAATCTCGCTATCGCGCCAATGCTCGCACAATCCATTCCCCATCCCAGAATAAGCCGCAGCCTGGCACAGAGGACCATAGGTATTCAAGCGATGGAGACCAATGTATTGCAACGCTTCGTCGACATCTCCTGGGCGTAGATTCGGGAGCACGGGAGAGCTGACGAGCACTCCACCTGCGAGGACGGATTTTTCATTTTGCAGGCTGCTTTCGATGGCCAGGGTCCAGAGGTGGTGGAAGACGTGGGCAAGGGTGTTGATGTCCTTTCTTGCAGGGAGCCCACGGGCTTTGCGGAACATTGGCGGCGCTTTCTCCAGTTCGTAGCGGAGACGGCAGAGGGGATTTATTGGGGCTTCTTCGGGTCTGTAGATGTGAATCAATATTCTGTTGAGACGGAATCCAGGAGATCTTACTTTGAGCCAGGTGCGGTGGTCTGATAAGTCCTGCATCAGTTGAACATAGTCATACCTACTCTCTTTCCCACGACAGCTGCAGGCAAGTCAGGCTTTGCTCTTTTTAGATGAGATAGGTTCACTTACACGACCAACGTCTATAACGGTGTCGTTTTCATATCCCATTGATACAATGCTGATGAGGCAGATGACTTAGTATCTTGGGGTGGAGAGTGGAATTATCACGCATAAGTAGAACTCAGATCAAACCATGCCATAGCTGTTTTTGCACCACAGCTCCTACAGATAGGTATCGGTCATCCATCACCCAAGATTCTCCGACTACTCCAAGATTATGCGGGGCTAAAGTCATTCGAGGCCAAGAAACCCCACACTTTCGACACGGGATCGAAGAGCATAGGTACTGGGGGATTTGAGAAGGAAGAAAGGGGTTTCGAGACGGAAATATGTGATCGTGGGGGAAATTTAAGGAGAAAGAGAGAGTGAGGATACAAGCCGTGTTGATGTGATGTACACAGGTACGCCCTACAGTTGGTAGCTTCGCCCCCAGGTGCCCCCAGTATTGCGGGGTGAGGATAGGCAGCAGGGCTTAGCGCTTACCTGCATGTGCCCACGTGCTTCTCCACCTCCATCTGAGAATAATCTTATTCTACCCGATCGAATATGAATGCAGTATCATATCTGTTGTTAATCTGGTACTAAATAGCCTTCTTCTTCATATAAATATGTATGTTCTTCGGAATTGTAATTCAGCTCTTGAAACAAATGTTTCGGGGATCGCGGATATTGCATTGAATACCAGGTACGGGTAAGATATATCCCCTGCCTCTTTGTAAGGAGGATCTCATTCTTCAATTACCATTTTCGGAATGCTTTGGGTTATATTGTAGGAATACAAGATGGCCACTGATTTTGAGTGTCCAATGGCTTGGGTTGCTCGCCATAATACGCCAAAGGAAGGGAACAAGCTTTCTAGAAACCCAATAATAATAAATGGTTTGGACGTTGCTCGCAACCCCTTCCCCATTTAAGGTTTACATGAATGGCTTGTAGTAGAATCGGGACGCGGGGAAGGATCAACTAATGGCCTTGGCACACAGACACAGACTAGGTACCTAGGTACGAGTACACCTCCCTCCCCCACCTCAAATTCACATTCAACAAAAAGACAATCAACAATGTCAGATACATCAGGAACAGTCTTGGTCACAGGGCCGAATGGTGGAATCGGCATAGGATTCGCGTCTCAACTTCTCCAGAGCCCCTACGCAACAATCCATGAAACCATATACGCAGTCCGCGATCCCGAGAAAGCTGTCGCTCTCAAAACAGTTCTCAAAACGGCGCCCAAAGATCACAAACACTTGGTTTTACCACTTGACCTCACTTCCCTTGACAACATACGGCAATTCGCTGCTGATGTCAACAAACGAGTGGCGGCGGGGTCATTACAGCCTATCCAAGCCCTTGTGTTCAACGCCGGGGTGAAAGATTGCATGGGCGACAATTTCACCACAGATGGATATGAGCATACCTTTGCGGTGAACTACCTCGCTAATTTTCTGCTGAGTCTCTTGCTCCTGCAAAGCATGGATAAGCAATGCGGGAGGATTGTTTACGTGGGCTCCACGGCGGCTTTCATTACTGGGGGCCCAAATCCTGAGATCTTTGTGAGTGAGCAGCAGAAGAAGGCTTTCATTACCACGACGGAGAAGATGGCGAAGGGGATCGAGGAGTTTCCTGATCCGAAGGGCGATTTGAATGGTATTGGTGACAGGAGATATGCGTTGAGTAAACTGCTCTTGGCCATGTGGATGTGAGTCTCCACGCGGGTTGGCCCAATGACATTGACTGATGTGAAATCACAGGTACGAGTTCCAGCGCCGTCTCGATGCTGATCCGAAGCTCTCCAACATTGCAGTTCTAGGCTTAGATCCCGGATGGGTTGGCGGGACGGAACTCGCTCGCAGCTGTCCTCCCCTTCCGAAATTCATCTTCCAGAACATCTTGAATCTCATAGGGTACATAATGTCTTTCTTCTCGTCAAATCCGTTGATCCGGACCCCGTCCAAGGTTGGGGCCGATTTTCTGCGTGTCTGTTTTGACAGGAAGGCTTTTGGCGAGTTTCCAAAGGCGAGATATGTTAATGGCTCGGAGCTGTATCATACGCCCGAGGAGGCGGCGGATGAGAAGCAGCAGAAGTTGCTTTGGGAGGGGAGCTTGAAACTTGTAGGTGTCAAGGGAGATCACACTATCCTTGATAATTGGGAGTGAGGGCCTGGGAGTGAATGAAGCAACAATGGAGCTAGGGCCGGAGTTGGAGAGTTGCAACTTGCCAATTGCGAGAGGCTCAGAAGACCAACAAAATCAACAGCTTTTGGCGTTTCGGGCTTTACCAAGCAAAAACGAATCCGGTTATACTGTGAGGTTCAGCTTCACCCTTTGGCTGCTTCCGCAGCCAGTCAAGATACGAATCTCGGAACGCATTTCTCTTGCACAGCCCAACGAATTCGCATAAAGCGTTATACAAAACCAAGCTCATATTGCAGTCCATTCGTTTTCAGACTTAGCCTGTTGAATGTTGAGCTTGTACTCTGTGAGAAGTATCTTGCGCTGTGTCCCTCCTGAACAGATTTCCGGTCATAAACATATTCCTCTTCCAACCCGCTCCATCCCATAGCAGCCTAGATACCTACGCTACGCAATAAAGCCATGCTTAGATTCCCGGAAAGAAAGAAACCCTTCATTCTTAAACCGGTATACATACATGTCTTCAAAACTCTGATCTGAATTATCGACCTTTGCTTCTCTTTTCTAAGCCTATCATACTCCATAATGATCTAAAAAATAAAGAGTTTGGGTTTACCAGAACTACACTGCACTGCAAACTGCTATCTCTCTCCAATCTGCACTGAAGACCGTATACGGTCTCGCACTCACTCTTCCTTAATGATTGAATAAGGTAGGCTTTATCATCTCGTGCGTGTTCTTGACCGGGTATGGAGTAAGATGGAATAATTAAAAGTTTCGTGGGATGTTGTAGAGAGATATGGTTCATGATATGAAAAATACGGACGGAGTACTTGTAAGAATTTGTGTTTTGTGTGTGTTGACACCCCACTTCTGGCAATAGGCGAAATTGGGTGGCAAATATATCTCCGAGCAATCGCATCAATTCGAACACTTGGAGGCTGTAATAAGATTTATGTTATTTTGCAGTCAAGAGGCTGAATATAGATAGCTCTTGCCTAAGGCAGTTAGTTCTTTGCGTGCATGCCATTGCCATGTACCGGTAGTGTAAAATGCATCGCGTGACAGTTTCCGATGAAAAGAGGTCACGGAAGCTCGGGGCAGAAGTTTTGTAGTTTCCCCGCCATACACGCTACACCGGCCAATCCCCATCGAGCACTTCATCCCGATTGCACGGAGACTTCATTTCCCCTGCTGATAGAGACGATGTGATTGGATGGCCACAGGGATCTCGACCTTAATTCACGGATCGGCTGCCACGCATGCGGCTGGCTCCCCGCATTAAATGACTAGCTACTGATGATAGTAAATAATTAGGTAAGGGTCCGTCTTTAATCTTGCCATCCATCCCTTTATCAACCTTTCAACGCCGCGTCCTCGAGCTGTACAACCGCATACTGTACACTGGCGATAAGAAAGGGATGGCTACTTCGAAGCCGGCCGACGATATCGTCACTCACGATGCTCCGCTTCAATTCCCTGCCGAGGATCACCTCAATCAGACCAGCTCCATGGACGATATCATCCGGAATGCCAAGACTGCCACCGACAGCGAGCATTCCATGAGTCTGCTCCAGGGAATCAAGCTGTATCCGAAGGCTGTCGCTTGGAGCATGTTGATCTCGACGTGCATCTGTATGGAGGGTTACGACGTGTGTCTGCTCAGCAATTTCTGTGAGTTGGGAAAATTTGGTCGCCTTTCTCCCCAAGCAGCTCTTGCAACTGACCGGGTGATCCTCCACATCCAGACGGGTTTCCTCAATTCAACAAGAAGTACGGAAAGGAATTGCCAGATGGGACGTATCAGGTGCCTCCTGCGTGGCAAGCTGGTCTGAGTAATGTAAGTCGGAGATCAGATGACGAGGATTTTAACCATGCGGCTTACATGCTTCTCAGGGAGCCAATGTTGGAGAAATCATTGGTCTCTTCATTAATGGCTACGTTTCCGAGCGATTCGGGTATCGTTACACCGTCATGACTTGTCTAACCCTGATCATCGCGTACACGGCAATCTTTTTCACGGCCAAGGATGTGGTTTCCCTGCAAGTCGCTGAAATCCTCTGTGGAATTGTGAGCATGATCCAATTTATAAACGTAGTATTATCACTAATGTCTCGCTAGCCATGGGGAGTATTTCAAACGCGTGAGTTGAGCGAGTGATTTGAGCATTCAATATGGATGCTGATGTTATGACCGTAGTTACCATCACATACGCCTCCGAAGTTTGCCCAGTCGCACTGCGTGGATATCTCACTACGTATGTCAACTTTTGCTGGGGCCTCGGTCAAGTGATTGGGATTGGAGTTATTAAGAGCATGTTGGGTCGCACAGATGAATGGGCGTATCGGTAACTCGATGACTTCTCCCTCTGCATTCACGCGGAAATTGACTATAATCCAGGATCCCATACGCGCTTCAATGGATGTGGCCAGTCCCACTTCTTATCGGTATATGTCTTGCACCCGAGTCTCCGTGGTGGTTGGTCCGGAAGGGTAAGATTGAGCAGGCAAAGAAGTCGCTTCTGCGTTTGACTAGCTTGAACAAGGAGACGAACTTTGATGCCGATGATACAATTGCTATGATGGTCCATACGACCGCTTTGGAGGAAAAGGTAAAATTTGCATCCAGCATGAAGGTCATCCTGCTAATATCATCCACCAGATTACAAAAGGAGCAAGTTATTTGGACTGCTTCAAAGGTAGTGACCTGCGACGAACCGAGGTAATGCCCCGCCTATCCTCCGATCCATGTGGGCGTTTTCAAGCTGACTGGTCTTCTTTCTAGATTGTATGCATGGTCTGGGCTATTCAAAACTTGAGTGGGAACTCATTCTCCGGATATTCCACGTGAGATTCTCCGGGATCCAAATTCATCGTACCGGCTAACAATTTCCCCCGTCAGTTATTTTCTTGAACAAGCCGGTCTTCCAACTGCCAAAGCGTATGATTTTGCGTTAGGTCAGTACGGAATTAATATGATTGGAGTTTTCGGTGCTTGGTTTTTGATGACTCTTGGAATTGGTCGGAGGTTAGTGAACTGCGAATTCTACTTTTGCCTGCACTCACCAGTGTATTAGATCGCTTTACATCTACGGACTTTGTGGCCTCTGCTCCATGCTCTTCATCATCGGATTCCTCGGTCTTGTTCCAGAAGCCCATAGAAACCAAGCATCCCTCGCCACTGGTTGCATGCTGTTGATCTGGGCTTTGTGTTACCAGTTAACGGTTGGCACTGTATGTTACTCCTTGGTCGCTGAACTATCGACTCGAAGACTGCAGATCAAAACAGTTGTCTTGGGACGGAACCTGTAGTATGTGCTCCCGAACTGGTATGGAAGGTGACGCTTGCTGACCCGTATACTTGTAGTAATATCGTCGCAATCGTATGCTCGACCATCACGCCGTACATGCTGAATCCAACCGCCTGGAACTGGCAGAACTTTGCTGGTTTCTTCTGGGTATGCTCCACTTCTACTTCCACTCCCACTTCAACCTTCCTTAATCCCTCACGTCCTTCCAACCCCTCCATGCTCTCTTTATTTTCATTAATACATTCACTCCCCTTGTCTTACCTTGCCTTCCCTGCTTCATTCGCTAACATCTCCTTTCCCCTCCCTCCAGTCCGGCATCTGCTTCCTATGCATAATCTACACCTACTTCCGCGTCCCCGAACCCCAAGGCCGCTCATTCGCCGAGCTAGACCTCCTATTCGAGCGTGGCGTCAGCGCTAGGAAATTCGCTAGCACAAGTGTTGATGTATTTGAGGAGGAGGTGCAGGGGGAGCGGATTCTTGCGAGGGCGCAGGGAGATGGTGGGGAGAAGGGGAGCTACGTGTGAACGATGAATGATTTGCATGTTGGGGAAAGAAAAGGGTTTGATGGGTTGGGATGTAGATGGGGATGTGGTGCTTGAGGGGAAGTGGATGTGGAGGGAAGTGGAGGGAAGTTGCATTTTGCGGCGTTACGTGATATGAATCATGAGGTGCACGAGTAGCGGTAGGGAAAGCATATGAATAGGCATAGGGATTGGGACTGGATAGGCATAAGCATAAGCATAAGCATAGGCATAGGCATAGGCATAGGTATAGGCATCAGCGTTCTTCCGAATACGGAACATGCACTGCTGAAGTGCGATACCTGGTGGTCAGTAGTTGGTTCAAGGATCGCGTCGTTGAAAGGAACGGGAGGGGGAGGGGAGGGGCTAAGGAGCCTCTCATTTACAGTACATATTTATATCGAGATTACATAGTCGGCGTCTGGAATATTTGTTTATGATTTACAGTATATATAGTACATACATACATACACATCCCTTCAAATCAGCCGTGGTACCGCGCAGATGCGATGAAATCTCACTTCTAGGACAGCGTACAGCGTACCTGAATCCAGACGTACTGTACCGGTAGTCGCAGAACCGGGAGGCAGGCAGGCAGGCATTTAACTAGCGGCGAAAGAGTGAATATGGAGAATTTCTGAAGATGTTACTCCGTGCGTGCAACGGCATACCCGTACTTTAATTTCTGAAAGGCCTGCGATATCTTAGTAATACCTTATAACAGTACTTCGTCGGTATAGGTAGTTTCTCTAGACGCCTGGAGTAGTGAACACCGTGATATATAAATGACAAACACGCTAAGGCCGAGGCTGAGGGGTTTTTGGGTTTTGGTTTTGGAAAGCTAATCACTTAGTATACCTAGGTATATTGAGGATCGTACAAGCTATCGCTAAGAATTACTCTAGTTACACTGTATGAGGCTGAGGTTAGTCCGTACAAACCAGACGATCATGACTGCGCGCCGGAGGAGGCGCAGGCGCAGCAAGAGGCTTTTATTTCACTACTTGGTATATAAATAACTAAGCTCTGATTCTAATTCTCTTATACCTCGTAAAAGAAGACACAGTCCACTATCTAGTTATCGTAACTTTTTATACTCGCGTATCTTCTTTTGCTCCGTTCTTGCAAAGGCAGGAACCCAAGTCCAAATTTATATTCGGAAGAAAGTCATCAATTGCAGCTCACCTGGTCTGTATAGTGTACTCCACAACAACAATGCTCGAACTCATCAAACACCTAAAGCCACACCACTAGCACGAACAGCGACAACGACACTCCCTCACGCTCCCAACCTCCCCAACCCCATCCCTAACCACCTGCAGCCCGGATGCCTATTCCTGACCGAACTGCCGCTGGAACTGCGGTTGATGGTTTACGGGCACGTGATGAGATAGTGGGAATGGGGAGAGAAGCTGCATGTTTTTGCGGATGATAGGGAAGGGAGTGGGGAAGGGAGATTAAGGTGTGCGAGTTGTAGGTATAGGGATGAGGAGGAGGTTGAGAGGGCGATGGTGGAGGAGCATAAGGGGCGGCATTATGTGCCGGCTACGTATTGTCATTTGTGCATTTCGGGTAAGGCATGATAGGTGCTGTAAAGGGAGCGGGAAGGGGGAGATGGAGGGGAGGTCTCTGGGGTAATACCTAATAAAAATTGGTGCTAGCTAGTTTAGGCAGCTCACTAACTAGTTAAGGAAATATAAATGGTTGGTTCGTGGTTCATAGGAATAGACTAATAGTGAGAACTACAGTTTAAGTTAAGCCAGTTAACTAGCTTAGTTTGGAACTTGAACTAACCATTGAGAACGTTGGATCCAGGTAAGCATATATAAAGAGGCATGCTATCAAAGAAATGCATAAGTCGCAAAAGAGGTGAAATCTAAATGCCCCTTCCTTGTATTTGCAAAACTGTACAAGTAAGTTCCAGATGCCTAACATCCTGAACAGGTTAAAGCACCCTATGTTCGAGACGATGACCGGCCTGCCCTACCGCCGCAATGTGTCTATTATAATAAGATAAATTCCTGTTAAAACCTTATTATAACGCGGTTTCCTATATTATAATAGATATTTCTATGTTATATCCTTCTTACTATAGTCTAAGATATCTCCAAATTACATGAAAATTAATATTAACTCTATATTAGAGAAGTAATTAATTGTTTTAAATTAAAATCTCTTCTAATTATATAAAAATTAATATTAATTCTATATTAGGGAAGTAATTACCTATCTTAAATATATATAAATAATTGCTTTTCTAGTTATAAACTCCCTATCCCGCTTCCTGCTAACTTCTAGCCTGTAAGGCCTGTATAAGGAAGAGTCTATTTATAGGTTTCTCCTTTTTTTATAACCTGC
>QGMF01000799.1:0-16961 GCA_007821475.1 Lachnellula arida
AAAAACCCCGAATAAGTCAACCAGTACCAACTATCAATCCAATTCATCCTCTAACCTCTCCAACTCCAACCCAAATAAACAGTATGAAAGCCTATACTCAACATCCTCCGGTGCCGTCGTTCATGACCCGCGTATCTGGAACACCCCCAAATACTCGCACGCCCCGCCAGCTGCTTCCCCCGCTTATCAGGTTGTAGGAAAGCATCACGGATATAATCCGCATCCAACGGATAGCATGGATGAGGCTGAGTATGGGAGGTATAAGATGGCTATGGGTGAGTATAAGGAAGAAGAGGGGAATAGGCAGAAGGAAGAAGTGGAAGAGAGGGGAAGGGAGGAGAATAAAGTAACTGAGAAGATGGAGTTGAAGGGAAAGGGCAAGAAGGAAATTAAGGGCAGGGGTAAAGATGGTAGTTTAATTTTGTAACTGTAGTGAATTTGGCGTTGGGTAGAAATGGGGAAAGAATGCAATTTTAAATCGTCTTTTGACTACTGTACTACAGCTTTTCACTAATTTAATTTCAGCAACAACCTAAAGAACTGCTAGGAATTCAATGAAAGTTAGAACGAAGCCGGAAGTGGAAGCTTCCGGCAATGTGTTGGCTGGCTGGCTTTTGGAAGCATTTCAGGGGCTCTAGTGAGGCCACGCCGATCAGCTTTTTGGACGGAAGATTTGCCTTGACTCTGAGACTTGCTTATATCCAAGAGATGACGAGTAAAAACTTATTAGTCATGAAGTCTCTTCAACATGTTTTCACCAAACCACTACACTTAGCAAAGAGAATGAATCAATGCAATCGACTGGTTGGAAACGGTTTATTTGCTTATATGACCTATTCATTACTCACTTTACAAACGCCCAAGGAGATTAGTTCTTGGAAAACACAGCTAACCCATCAATCATTCACATAAACCTATACTATATAGTAGCTGGTAACCCCATTCCTTGACATTTTCCAATTCACATTCCCCATCGAATATTCGCTCTCAAATTGAATAGGATTAATCAAAGAGTCATAGCTTGAACTTGTACATCCTTTGTGTGTAATCTCAACAGCTTTTTTTCTGCCAGATATTTGGATAAAGCTGCCCACCTACCCACTTGACAGACAATCTACACCCACGAGAAAGCCAACCCTTCGCCCACTGCAATGTCTCCACCACGTGCACCACAGGATTGGCGCTTTCCTTCCAAGTCCTCATCCAACACCGCGGATGGCGATTCTAAAGCCCGCGATGATGGCAACGGCAGTCCCGATACCAATCCACAGACCCCCAGCTCCACCTCTAAATCCACCTCCACCAGCACCAACCAGCAATCTCCCGCTCCCAACACCGCAAAATCCACCACATCCAAGAAGGTACGCCACAATCGAGATTCATCCGTGAGACTTGATACCGCGGCGCTCAAGATCGGCGGCCTCAACATACCCGAGGAGCCTCGTTCTTACAAGAAAGCTACAGCGAACAATAAGAGAACGCAGGCTGATATTGTGGAGGAGGAGGAAGAGGAAGAGGACGAGGAGGATGGAAATGTTGGTATGGGCGGTGGGAAGAGTGATAGTGTTGGTTCGGGAGCTGGGAAGGGCAAGGGCAAGGGGAATTAATGGTACTTCGCAGTAATTTTTGAACTGGTGGGGTTGGATACTTTCGAGGTTGGAGTTTTGGACAATCAAGCAAGTTGTTTTATCTAGCAATCAAGCAAACGATTCTTGGACGTATGACTAGTAACTCCTGTGATACCATGGTTTTGCCATTGTTTGAGACCCGAATAAGTCTGCGGTAGGAACTGCTGGTCTTTGTCACTTTGAAGAACGAAGACTCTTATGAACTATAAGTGGCTAGAGAATGTTATTGAAGTTAATGCTGGAGCTGTATTTATAATTTCATCACTAAAAGAGAGATGAATTAATAAGTCCACCGATAAAAACCCTTGGCAACTTCCACTTAATCCCACCAAAACTTTCTCGCCAACCCACTCCCTATGATCTCTAACTACTATTCTCTGCTTTATCTTACTAGTCTCACCACACGTTTCCACCTACCCTACCCTTGCCACTTCTAAAGTTTTAGTTAATACAAGGCTCCCCTATTTTCTTCACACTAGCCTATAAGGACTTCTTTGACCCGTAGGAGATCCTGGTTTATAAACTAACAACGGATATATAAATCAACAGCGGGGAATAGGATATTATTTCGTAGAAGTGGGATTAAGAATAGTTACATCTAATGCTATTAGAGAGAGACCAGAGTAGATGATGACTGTGTATGGTTTAAATGGAAGGGTAGGTAGACCTAGGGTGTGGATAAAGAGTTATGGATAAGTGTATACTGCAGTTGGTGGGAAGTCAAAAGTTTGCTCTTAGTGCTCTAATAATAAATCTGAAAACATTAACAAACGATTTGCTATTTGTCTCTTTATAATTGTTATACATTTAGTGACTATTGTGCTTTGTTATTCGCTTTCAAATTATGAATGTTCTACGCGTCTTTCAAACTATTAGTTACTCCGACTATGACTCTCTTGTTTGAACAAGCAGTTCTAATATATTATAGCCAAACACTTCACAAAGCAGCGATGGTAGATATAAGTAGGGTTGATAGAGCTTAGATCTCCAACAAGCTTTCCTATTCTAAGAGTCTACAATCTAACTAATCCTCTTTTGATAACCTTATCCAGCGAAGCCTAAGCTCAACTTGAGATCCATTTACCCCACGATGTCCCCGCCCAAAAACTCGAAGGGTTCCGAAAAGAATAATGAAACCGCACCCCGACCCTCAGTCTGTCAACAACAACAAGCTCCCCAGGATCGCCCGGTGACACCTCCTCTTAAGAGGAGAAGGTCTATATCTTCTCCAGGACAACACAATGGCTCAGTAAACCCCTTCGCTAAGTTCGCTGGGCGTCTGCCGCCTCCTTATAACCCAGGTCGTTAATGGCTCAGTAAACCCCTCCGCTAGGCCTCTGACTATATCTTCTCCAGGACAACACAATGGCTCAGTGAACTCAGCGAAGGCTGGGCGTCCGCCACCTTCTTCTTCTCCAGGACAACATAATGGCTCAGTAAACTCCTTCGCTGGGCGTCCGCCACCTCCTTCTTCTCCAGGACCACACAATAGCTTAGTGAACCCCTCCACTGGGCATCTGCTACATCATAGCCCTGTACATGGCGGACAAACAGATGCCCTCAAAGAATACGATATCACCGGATACGTTCCTCCCAGAAAAGACCGAGCCCTCACGGCCCAGCAGCCTCCCCAAGGACAGAAAGATAGTGACAAAGGTTCAAAGCAGGATGTGGACAAGAAGGAAGGGGCTAAGAAGCAGTAAGGAGATGTTCGCATAGCAGAAATACTAAGGCGTTGAATTTTATGTTTGAGGAGGCTATTACTTTTTAACATGGTGACTTTTCATATATATCTCACATGCAGCTGTCAAGTGGCGACGGGGATGATGGTGCGTGATAGGCAAAGGCCAGCTATAGTTACCATTCCTGCTTTCCACTCATTTCTCCTTACTATCCTCATCCTATATCAGCCAAATCAAGGCTCCCTTATTCCACTCCCATTTAGCCTGTAAGAGGGTTCACCCGATCCAGCTTGTAGGTACGTACCAAGGAAGTATTAATCAGCAGCGTAGTAATCTACAGGGAAGAGACTAGATCGGAAGTGAACCGCGTATGGTGAGACTGTATTCGTGCTATATATAAAAATACAATCTTTTTAATATTACATAGGAAACAAGTTTAACATGATAGCGTGTTATAGAATTTCTCATTCACGATAATAGTTATCGTGACGCTAAAAATCAGGATTTCTACCATCGGTCGGAAAAAGCTGATAAAGAAACCCATTGGTCAGTCTCCGAGTACAGTTTCGGAAACATCGGCAGAATGTCACTGGCTAAGTTTGTATGGCTGGACACTTTTGTTGAATATATGAAGTCGTCCCATTGGTAGATACTGCGTCATAAGTACATTAGTGGGATTGCGAGTTCAATGCTCCAACATAACACGGAATTTTAGCATCTGTCAGACTGTCACTCTTTGATTTTGAAGTGTTGCGTGTTCTCCGCGATGAATTATCAACAACCTCATGTCGCTGGGGCTGAGTCCCAGCCCAATCATGTATCTCAATCAACTACAGGGCAATTCGAGCCCACCGTCGTAAATGGCGGCGAAGCTGAAACCCAATCGCCGGCATTGGTGACCAAGGTATCTTACTGGAGCCTTCCAAACAAAGGCCAGCTGGCTCTCATGTGTGTTGCTCGAATGGCAGACCCCCTTGCAGCAACGTCCATACAGGTACAAATGCGCAAGTTCTTAGGGTACGACAATCTGGACTGACGTTGAAATCAGACGTACATGTATTTTCAGCTAAGGTTCTTTGATCCTTCTGCTTCTGCAGCCACTATCTCGACCCAAGCGGGTGTAATCATTGGCGCGAAAACAGCAGCTCAGGTCTGTACGGGGATGTTGTGGGGTCGGCTTGCTGATTCTGAATTTGGAGGACGTAAAACTGTGTTGATGATAGGTTTGCTGAGCTCTGTTATTGCGTGTGTTGGGTATGGATTTTCCACGACATTTCTCTCGGCCGTCCTGTGGCAGGTCTTTGGCGGAGCTATGAGCAGTAACGTGGGTATTACGAGATGTGTCGTTGCAGAACTCAATCCGGAAAAACGGTGCGTAACTTTGCCACGCTTGTAAATTGTGCATTGTATTGAACCCACGCAGTTATCGTACTCGGGCTTTGTTGCTCCTTCCACTATTTGCAAGCGCAGGTATGCTGATCGGCCCTTTGGTCGGAGGATTCTTGAGCTTCAATCCTGGCGATGGTCCACTCAAGGCATATCCGTATGCTTTACCAAACGTGTTCGCGGGGACTATCTACGCCGTTGCAGCTCTTGGAGTCTTCTTCGGGGTTCAAGAGACTCTCGAAGGCTTCCATCACGAAGGGAGTTACGCACGACTTCTTTGGAGAAAGATCCGTAGCCTCAAGCTTCGTAGCCCGTCTGAAGCACATGCGTATTCTTCTGTGAGTACGTCGGAAAGAGACGAATGCTTATATCCTATTGAGGGTATGTCGTCACCTCAGAGCTCGGCCAGCCTGTCACCGGTGAAACTTAAGCCAAAGTCGAAGAGAAAACTTCCCTTTTTGCGAATCTGGACCCCAAATGTATTGTGCACAATGCTCGCCCATTTTATCATATCTGGGCATCTTGCTACATTTACCAATCTCTGGGCGATCTTTCTCAGCACACCTGCAGGAAATCCGGAGAACCAGCGCCCTCCATTTCGCTTCAATGGTGGAGCAGGAATGCATCCCCGCCAGGTTGGGGTAGCTATGTCTTGCCTCGGAGCCATTGGAGTCATCTTACAGATGCTTATCTATCCAAGATTGAACGACCGCTGGGGAACAGTCCAAATATGGCGAAAGGCGCTCTTCGTCTTTCCGATTGTCTATGTGCTCGCGCCATTCCTCTCGCTCGTAGCGTCAGCTGAGATCAATGAGGGTAAAACTGTACTTGTTTGGCTTGCCATGGGTTTTATCCTCTTGCTCTTTGTCGCTGGCCGAACTGGAGTCACCCCGGCGACCACATTGCTGATAAATGACTGCACGCCACATCCATCTGTCCGCGGTACTATTCATACAGCGGGCACAACGATCGGAAACATTAGCCGATCCTTCTTCCCCGTGATTGCATTCGTTATCTTTGGCAAAGGCTTAAATATCGGAATAGTCGGCCTAGGGTTCTGGTGTGTTGCTGGTTTGTCTGTGCTAGCATGTGTGGCAAGCTTTTGGGTTAGGGAAGGATCGAACGGACAAGATATCGTCCTCGAAGAAGAAGAAGAAGAAGAACCCGAACAAGATGCTACATTAACGAATCAGCCAAAATGATAAAAGAACGGCATATATATATATATGATTTTCTTTTCTCAACGGTAAAGTTACTGCACCAACCGAAACACAAAACGGATGTAATGTTGACAGGTTTACTATTCTTCGCCTTTCTAGCAGAGACATATCAAAAAGATGGATTTCTTTCCGCAAACTGTGAAATGAATAGTAGATAAGTTGTTCAAAATGAAAGGTCTCTTCTCTCCGTGCTAAGCGCTTTGTTCCTCACCCTGGGTGGCGATAATGTGTTCATTTATCTGAGTATTCGCACGAATAACGCAACTTTGATCCATCTTGTCCGGATCCCAGTTTTTGTATAATCTTGCTGTAAGAGATGGGGCCAAGTATGGATAGTGAGATTTGCAAAAGTTTTTGGCGAGTACGTTTAAAATGTTTTTATCGCCCCCCCAGACCTTTGCATCGTTCCAGTACTCAATATCTGTCGGAGGCAAGTCGAGAATCTCTTGGTTCATATCTTGGATAGCCTCTCTTGATTTGACCAAGGCTTCGGCGTACTCCCGCAAGAATGAAGTTACGTCTACTTTCGCTTCTCGAGCCACCCATTCGCAATCTTTAGTCTCGCTCAAAATCTTAGTCACGGTAGTTGCTGCCGTACGAATCTTGGGACAGTCGCCGCGCTCTTGGAGAAAGTTGGCCATTCGGTTCAAAATTACCTGACAGCCCTCGGCAAACGAGAGCCAGTCAAAGTAAAAGTCTGAAGCTTCGGCCGTGATGAAAAAGGCCATATTGTTCAGGGTGTCGGTCATGGCACGATCGGGTCTTGACCAAGCTTTGCAATACTCCGATTCTTGGCCTGGGTGTAATAGCCCAAACCGCTGTGCTCTTTTCTTGATGGCTTCGGGGTTACTAATCGAGTTCATGAGACTCAGGATCATATCATCCGTCATGTGGCTGCCGCCACACATCCAATTGACTAAAATACTGTCAAGTAAACCTGGATTCGATACCCATCGGCCTTTCTCCATGTTCATTTGTGGGGTGGTGGTCCTTCGATTGCGCGCAAAGGCGGTCGGCTTTACACCCAAAGCGAGTAAAAACTTTTTGTAGGCTTCATCCATCGAACTTGGCAGTCCTCCAAAAAATACATCATCAAGGTCTTGATGGTGCAGAAAGAATTCCTATTTCATAACACGAGAAGTCAGCAGCGACTTTGTTGGCTTCAACGGCTAAAAGTGATTCATGCTGAGGATATTTTGGGGCAAGATTGCTGTATCCAGATATCCTGCTAACTCAGGATAGAAATTACAAATAAAACATTTTTAACACTAACCATATCTGGCCAAACCGGGTCTTCAGGGAATAAAGAACGGCAGGCGACGTACAGATGCGCCATCGACGTACATATCCGCATAGGTTTCTCGAAAGTCTTGGCTGCCCAATGGTGTTCTTGTAAGTGCAAGCCGTATTTTAGCATGCCGCACTTTACAGGATTGATTCGCAGAAAATGATCCGGCTCTGTGCAGAATTTAGGTATGTGTTCAATGTTTCTCAGCTCATCGAGACTAAGCTGAAATGAGTTTCCCGTTTTCGGATCACGCAAACCACGGACACAAGTTTTTCGAAAGTTATCTCCTAGGATATCGAGTTCGTAAGAGTCTAGAACCGACTCCAACCATTTTATCGAACCGGAGACATAAGAAAACGGCTCCCGATCAAGTTCTCTGTGTCGGAAAGTCAATAAACTCTTACAAGTGTCCTGCTGAACCTCTTGCAGTGCCTTTTCAGGCACAGTTTCAAGTTCATCCTGGATATCTAGCAGTAGTTGGACTCCAAATGTTACCCAAATAGGAATTGTTTCGGTTTCCATCATTACACCGATTCCAGAGGTAATTTCATCTGTGGCAAAGGACGCTGACATGGCGCCCGAAATAGTCTGAAGAACTGGAAGCATATTTTTGATACGGCGGAAGGCGTCTGGATCATCTTCGTGGTCGGCGTCGTTATGCTGAACATTAACCGTGACATATTTCTTGCCGTTGTGTTTCGCCGCGAACAGATGCTGCTTAAGGGTGCAGAATGTATCCCACATGGACAATTCGGCGTGACTGCATTTTAAAACCCCACAAACTGGGGATGGCTTGATAAAAACATCCAAGATACTATACCCTGTTTCCGTTATATCTTGATCCCCATGGATCTGCAACATAAATACACCAAGGAAAGTCCAGGCTGGAAAAGATGAAGCTGGGTATTTCTTGGGGCGTTCTATCACTAACTCCAACTCATGTTCCGCTCTTCGGACTAACTGAGCACCAATGAATTAGCTCAAGAAAAACGAGAGAGCCAAGGAGCCTAGAAGTTGCCTCTTGAGCCAACATGGAGGCCCCCGAAACAGCTCCCAGAGTCCCAGCTCCTTAGCACCCAGAGAGGAAATAGCTTTTTGTATATGGATAAACCTACCTGGATGGCGGTGTTAGTAATCAGCGAGGGTAGGATGAGCTCTGTCCTGCCATCTCTGTAATCACGCCAAGCAAGTTGAACAAAGGTGCGGGTGTCGTCCAATTCTTGCAAGAAAGCAAGGATGGCGAAGATGAAGTCATCTTCGATATCTTCTTCGCTCTTGACAATGGTTACCGGAACGACATCCGTAAGCTTGTAATCATCCTCGTGCTGCTTGGCTGAGCTGCTCGCCTCGGTATCTGGGTCTTGCTCGGAGGATTTCTCGACTTGAAGACTGGAGAAGCGGTTGAGTAACTGTACAAATGGTTTCTCCACATTTGAAGGCGCCGGAGCTGCTTTTCTTGCTCGAGAAGTACGCGTTTCCTCGAGAGGGCACAGAATTTCCCAAGTAGCGGCGAGGGCATTAGCAAAGTGCATGTGCCGCTGATTGCTTCCATCATCATCGCCGTGGAGATGTTCTTCGTACCATTGAGTACACTTCTTTCTGCCGCGAATAGCACGACTAAATAAATTACCCAGTGCTTCCGGGATATTGACCTTGGGCTTAAAACTGACGATGGCCTTCGCCATGCGCCCGAAATCCGAGACATTTCTACATACGATCAGAGTTTGCCTTTGGGTGGAAATGTGATATCATATATATATGTTGAACGATGTGATGCCTCTAGATCAACTTACATGACATATTTAGGTCCCGTGGGAGAAACTGCTTTTGCTTCTTTCCTGGCCTTCCCCTTTAATCTCCAGGTCTTAGCCACCGGTGTTGTCGGGATCTTGAAGCCGCACCGGAGCGCGTTACGGGTCAGCCATCCTGCGATTGAATCTGTATCGTCCTTGTATTGTTTGTAGGTTGCGAAATGCTCGCCAAGCGGAACTTTGGTTTCCTCCATCGTGTCACACACGTCCTTGGGTACGGAGGATTTGCAGAGTGTTTCTCCAGGAAGGAAGGAAGGAGTTGATGTTGAATTTAGCTTGCCTGTGCGATGTCGGAGTTAATAATGCCGACGTCCTATTGGGTCGACAACCGATGTCTTAGCACCAGCTGGAACATGCTTCCTAGCTCATGACTGCGAGAGGGTTCAAAAGTATGTTGGAAGTGTTAGGATTGCAGTGTGAATCTGGGGTTGAGTTGGTGTAAGCCCCGCCCCTTATTGTCTTCCCCGGTGTATTAAATTGAGGAAGCTAAGCGAGCCTCTCACAATCATAATATAGTTTGAGCCGAGCATAAGCCGAGCTTATGCAGCGCATATGCCAGCCTATACTAGAGCTTTCAACCCAATCTATAACTGAAAGTGCGTTTCTCGAACCACTTCTCTCATCCGGAACTCGTTTTATAAGCCCGTATATATAATGCACCTTTCTACCCGACTTGACACATCTTAAGTCTCGCAATAATCACGTAGTTTCACTTCTGGAGGGTCACCCACGGGACTGTCTAATTCAAGTCATTACGATAGAAACGCCAGAAGACTTAACTTCCATATACGCCATACAGATGGTGAAGTGGTTTATCCCAAGAAAGCGCAACTAATTTTACTAGAAATGAGACGGTTTTAACAAAGAAGAGAGGAAAGCTTTACCTGAAGAATTAAAATAGAAGAGGGGACGTCAGAAGAGTGTAACATTTTGGTATTTTATGGAGAAGCTTGAGAAGTGGGCAAGGCGGTCGAAAGCATTAATGTTTGAATGTCACGTTATCTGATATTAGATCTCTGCAATAGAGCGTTTTTGGTTAATTCGTTGTTTTTATTAAAGATGTTTGGGTGGCGTTGAGTTTTAATCTACATCGAATAATGATCTTGCAGACACACTAGGATCTAAGAAGACTCCAGAAGGCTGAACCTTGCGCTCCGTAATGTGTCCTTGCTCGTCCTCTTCGAGTACTGCCACTTGGATGCCATCGTCCCAACACAGCTTTTCCGCCATCCAAAACTCTCCCCGAATAAATCCGTGAACAACCCGGGTGGCGTTACATAAATCTTCTAGCGTCTCGTGAGCTCGCATGAAATATCTTACCGCTCCTTCAGTCACGACCCATTTCTTCACCACTTGATATTTATCCCAAACTGGAGCCCAGTACATATGAGCATGCTGCGAGAACGGTTTTATCAAGCGGTTGAGAGGTTCTGATGGATCAATAGGATGGGAATCGGTGCTGTGAAAAGCCTTGATAGTGATAGCTTGCAAAATCCCATCCTCCGCCATGACCTGTAATATGTTCGTAAGGCACTTGATAAGATCAAAGTTACTCTCCGTGACAGATGGCCTATACTCCACTTCTAGATCTGCTATAATCTCAAAGGGTAGCTCAGGAAGCAGGCCCAAATCCATTTCGTGATCATAGTCCTTCAAGGTTCCTGCATCAAAGACAAACTTATATTCTTCCCATTTGAGTGACGCGGCACATTCGCGACGAAACTGCTTGCACGTTCTGAGCAGGGCGATCGATATCGGATGCAATTCTGCGGGCTCTTCTTCATTTTCTTTCGTACGAGGCGTCGTAGTGAAAGCTCTGAAGTAGCATGGCGGTCGTGGGCGGGCAGTTCGAGGGACTTGAGCCAGCCGAGAATGGTCTGGAGCCTGGCGCCGTAAGGTTATGCAGTCGGATGTGCTTGGGAGTAGGAGACCAAAAATCTTGTTGCGGATTTCCCCTGGTAGTGTTTGGAGAGTGGTGGGAGTGGTGGGAGTGGTGGAAGTCATCTTGATTAGATATCAGGTTGCTTTGTCCTCGAAACAAAGCAAACGCTTTGGGGGATGATTTATACTCCCTCACCAAAAATTGTATTGACATTGTTCTACTGATTAGCTGAAAACCTTGTATTCGCTAGACATTTGTGGCGTAGGTCCTGTTATAACTTTGTTTATCAAACAACTAGATATTAGAGGAATTCACGAAAGATAAACGATGGAATAGGCCTATTAAAACAACAATCGGTGTTCTGTTTAGTCTGAAAGAAGAACAGAATATGAAGATACCTTGACATTGGATGACCAGCTCTAAGTGAATAATATTTCGTGCAGACTTGGGCTTCAGGCGCCCGGGTGTTACCCCTAGGGTCTACGGGTGCTCCGTAGATACCCGACCTGTAGAGAGTATGCTAGGCAGATAACTATTAAGCTTGAACTTTATTTATTTATAAAAGCGCAACTATATCCATAAAAACCTGGGTTATTCTAAAAACCCTAGTATTATAAATTTCCTAGCCGTCTAGATTTAGCCGGACGGCTACCCTAGAGCTTATACCCGGGTATCCAGAAATACACCCTACCGGATGCTCAAGTCTATATTACTATTCTAGAGTTTGAATCAAACTTGATATTTATGGGATCTTTTAGTTCACAGTAGATAACATTAAGCTCTAAATAATGACCGCATCGTATTTGCTTTATTCATGACCAATCTAACTAAAAGTTACGGAGCATTTTCTATGCCATTTGTGCTTTGATGAAATGTGCAGTTGGGGAAGAAATCCACATAATCTTATTCCCCCTTCAGCTCTGGTACTGTTCCCACCCGGACTCTATCCACCCAACAACATGTATCTCCAACCCACACTTCTCCCCCAAGCAGCTGGTGCATAGCCTCCGCAATGTCAGAAAAATCCCAGCGCGGGCGATAGCTAACGACAAACAAGAACATCTGGAAGAAGTTCTCCGGAATCACGGGCCGCGCTTCGAGCACGGGAGAGCTCCGTACCCGGAAGCGTAGACTTTGGCCACGGATTTGCTGTCCCCAGATTTTACCATTGCCATGCAAGGCATCACCCCTGTAGAAAGTGTTGAGAGTAAAGCTCTTCAGGCTACCTTGCTCAACGCACCGTCCCAGTAATCTCAAACACTCCACACCCCAGAGGCCATCCTCATAGGGGTCATAGTGCAACTCGATGTCCCTGATATGCTGAAAAGGCGAAGTTGGAATGCTTGCTCCGGGTTCGCCAACACATCTTGATAGATGGAAAGAATTAAAGACAAACGTGTACTGTGACCAGTCTAGAATCCCTTTGCATTCTTCGCGGATCTGCTTGCAAGTTCGGAGGAGAGCAATGGAGATCTGCTGATTCTCGATGTCTTTTTGCTCGTGGTGTATGAGGGCATGGGGCTTGGATGGGATGGATTGGGTTTTGCGCTCCATGGTTATGCGATCAGACGGGCTGGGCAGTAGAAGGCCGAATATGGCATTGCGGATCTCTGCCGGGATTGTCACGAGTGTCGGAGGCGGAGGCATTGTGGTTCAGCTTGTGGTGGTCGGCTTTAATTCTGAGTGCGAGAGTGTGTCGACCAAGTTTGGAATTATTGAAGTTGTTAAAGGTGTCTAAGCTTAAGGCAAGTGCTTTAAATAGTTTATTTGTCTTCGAATGGTTAGTCAACTGGAAGGCACCCCTACCTCACATTCACCGCAGCTTTGTTCCTTATACTGTTCTGGTCTATTTCTATAGCTGTTTAGAATACAATTACAAGGCTCCTTATAGCCAGACTCGTACATATCGCCATTTCCCCGGCTAGTAAGCAGGGTTTGGTTGGCCGCGTTATGTTGCAACCCCTTTCTTTAAGCGAACAATTAGTGCCACCGGCCCACCGCCGCCTTTGAACGCAGGGGTTCAGGCTAAATTCAAGAACACCAACCTATAAATTCCATTTGACATCGTAGTTATTTGACGAATAGAAAGTGAATTTTTTTAGTGTTGAGAGTTTCCTACCAATTAAATAAGTATGTGGAGGTTTTCATACGAGGAACAGATGAATGGGAGCGGGTTTTGGTGCATGTACGACAGACATCAAATTGAATGTTTGTATAGTTAACGTCGCCTAGGAACTGGCTTCCGTCTCTTGCGCATCGCATATAAAAACCCCAAAAGCTCGTGGGTGTGGCCACTTCTTCCCACAACCAAACAAAACTCTCTAGGACCTGGCTCCCGCAACTTGGCATTCGAAGACACAGAAATACAAACAGACCCAAGCCCAAAGTTGACTCGCCACATCACAATGCCACTTACACTCCTGACCCTCCCGCCCGAGATTCGAAACATCATCTTTGGCATGGTTCTCGGAGCTCCCTCAGGGTGTCTAACCCTCCACCGCGGCGAGCCCAAGACTTCCGACCAACCAACCCGTCTCAAGATCCAAACCCTCGAAACGAGCCAGCCCGAACACCCAGGAACAACCGCTGAAGACACCATCTCCCTCTCATTCCTCAGGGTGTGCAAACAGATCTACACAGACTGCAAAGACATGCTCTGGAGTCGAAACACCTTTGTATTTAATGGTCTCGATCTCTGGTTGGACGAAAGCATGCAGGTGATGCTTCATAAAGTTGCGCCTTCGGATCTTCCCTACCGCCATATCGTAAACCTGGAGCTGTACACGGATCTTGGGCAGGATAGCGTTGCGAAGTATTTTTCTATGCTGGGCGCATGGGTTACTCAAGGTGCAGCGTTGAAGTCCCTGGTTGTGAGGATTGCACATGAAGGTGTCTCTGGGACTCGCGCATTTGGCCCTGCTTCTGAAGGATTTTCTAAGCTTGCTTTGTTGGGAACTGGATTAGCAGCCCAGAGCATCTTTCCGGATGACACGACTGCGGTCTTGAAACAACTGGATCGAAAGGTGGTTATCACGCAGAATTTTGAGGATTACTTGCGTGGGGTTTACCGCGGTCTGGCGGAGTTTGAAGAGGGGGTTTATCAGATGCAGAAAGCGTTTGGTGGGGACATGTGGGTTGGAGAGAAGCTTTGGTGGAAGAATGGCCAGCAGGTTCATGCATACCCCAAGGGCCAGTCATCTTTGGAGGTTTGGAACTAAGACTCAGAGTAAGGTTGCGGAGTTAGCGGAAACCCTTATGATTGGACAATGAGACGAGCATTGTTAACCTTTGGCTGGAGGAAAATGGGGAGGAAGGACCTTAGTCATATTTATCAGCTTCATAGCTTAGAATGATACCGACTTATACAATTCAGCATCTCTTCTAAGGGTGGTTTGCAATATTAGCTTTCTCTTTCTTTTATCTAAGATGCCACACTTACGAAACAGAGGCACACGCTGTCTGTGATGAGCGACGAATTCGAGTAGTAGTAGTTTACGAGAGCATACGCAGCAATAAATAATAATTCTCAAATAAGCACAGGCATCAATATTCGAAATGTGTTTTGCATTTTGATAGACTAAAATTTTTAGTCTAAAAATCGGGTCTCTTGTGGATAGCCATCAAGCAACCGTTTCCAAACGCCCCAACCTCCAGGAATTATCTTCAGCCACAAAGCAAGGAGCAAGTCCCAAAAGCTTGCTTTCATTGTCAGCAATCTCTTCCATGAGTTGATGTTCCATAGCATCATTTCTTCAGTTCAACAACCAGTTTGCCTTCCTTCCAGCATAAACGATCCTTAACCCATAATTCCCCGCCAAAGGCAATATGAAGATCTTTCACAGCATTGTCGTAGGCGTGATGATGATCCAAAATAAGATGCAAGAACCGGACTTCGCCTGCACTCAGGACTAGCTTTTTCTGGATCTTCCTTGGGCTCTTCTCAAGCGCACTCGCCGCAGAGCGAAGGTTTGAAACTGTCACTGCGATAATTTTCTCGGATAGACTTAAAGGGGCTTTAGCCGCTTTATCATGTGGCTGGAAATTGTTGATGCCCACAAGCGTGAACGATCTCAACGCACCATGTCCAGCATACTCTCCCAAGCCTTCTGACAATTTATCGAAGTAACCGAGACGTGTGATCGTGGAGTGCAGTTCAAGATCTTGAACTTGAATGAAGTTGTATGGCGAGTCATATTTGAAGGAGTTTTCGAAAAGGCGTGTGTTGACGACGATTTGATTCTTCGTGAGCAATACGTTTTTGCTTTCTTCGTAGATTTGCTTGCAGGCTAGAAGGAGACTAAGTGAGAATTTGGTTCTCAAGGGTGTGCCGTCACTTTTTTCATCGTATCCCGAAACTCTCACGCGGAGTGGCCCTATATTCATGGGTTCCAGTGAAACGCGACCAGTACGACCACCCAAGGCATAATGGAAAATGATATTCCGAATCTCAGGAGGAAGTGTGAGAAGGGTCAAGGAGCTCTTGGTGGTGGCTTCCATGATTCGTATGATGCGACTTGGAGTTGAGATGCGGAGTCACAGGTGACTGGTTGCGTTGTGCAGAACTGGACGTCGAGTATAGATGCTGGGTAGAAGGCAGACGCTCGAGATGAAGCTGGCTTCACAGGTATTCGGAGGAGGAGGGATAGAAGGATAGGAGTCGGCTCGAGTAATTGTACGGGTATGTTGTTGTTGTGGCGGAGGTGGAGGTTCAAACGCAGCAGGGCATCGCTATATATACATATGGTGGCTTGGTCTGCGCACGCCGCTGCTGACCACGTGCTGCTTGTTAATTGGATACCGAAGGCAAACAAATATATTCATTAAAATAACCCTAATTCACATAATAATTGTCATTGAGACAACACGTGACTGTGATCCTTTGCTACAAATGTTAGAATATGAGGGTCACAAAGGTGAGATAATAACAGCAGCGCTAGCATATATAGTGGCAGACAGATAATTATATAATTATATATAAAGCTACGCTTAGGCCTAGTGTAGAGTTTTATAGTTATAGAATACTTATATAAGCAGCTAAATCTAATACTCCCCCTAGCTGCGAATACCTTTAAAACTAGACCTTTAGGCTTTATTAACTCCTATAATAGCGCCTCCCTAGGCCTATAACTACCTAGTCTCTCTATAGAAGTTTAGTGTCCCGCTATACTAGCATTATAGTATAAGAGTACTCTCTAGTTATATCTCTATTCCTAAAATCTCCTTAGCGCTATTCTAAAATATATAAAGCTTCCTAAAATACTTAGAAATAGCTCCTTTTTAACCTTCTAAATAATAGTAGAAGATCTACTTAAATATAGCTTCTTAAGCCTATCTAACTAATTAGCTTTAAGTATTAATCCTTTGCTAGTTACTTTATTAAGATATTAGCAATTTACTTAGTTCCTTTAATATACTATATCTTAAGCCTTCTCTGTTATACTATATTATTCTAAATATAGAAGTATCTAATAAGAATATATTTTGCTTTACTATAGAATTTAGTTACCTTTATAAGCTTAATTGCTAGTTTATTATTAATATAAATTATTAGAGGAGGTATAGGTTAGTAACTAATATTAAGAGCTACTTTTTCTATCTATGCTATCTCTTTTACTCCCTTATTTATAGCTATTAACTTAGCCTTAAGAGAGCTTTAAGCTATACTTTTTTATCTATTTGCTGCCTAAGTAATAGCACCTCTAAACTAGATAACTATATAACTCTAAAATAACCTCTTATTATTCTCTATCCTCTAAGTTGCATTAGACTAGACTAACTACTAATTACTAAGCTTTAACCTATTATATATTATTCCTAGCAATTTAGAGCTTTATAAATATTATAGCAGATACTTTAATATTTTAAGATAATAAGTATTAGGTTTTAATATAAACTAAGCAAGCTATCCTATAGTATATATAATATTAGGTTAAGTATAATTTAAGAGGTATATAACTAAGCTAACAATCTATCTATAAAGACTAGCTTCTTTATCTTAAAGCAATTTCTAGGGATTATTACTCTCTACTAGATATAGTATTATTACTATAATGTAACGATTATG
>QGMF01000800.1:0-16917 GCA_007821475.1 Lachnellula arida
TAGAGTGGTGGCGCCACCAACAGCGAGGTCTTTGCGGAGTCGGGCAGGGATGTTGGATTCTGTGATATTACACGCGGAGGATTCGCCCAGAGGCTGGATGTCGAAGAGGGGGCAGTCTTCGATTTTGCCTGAGAGGTTGGTACATTGGTTCGAGGCGTCTTGGAGGAACTGCTCGTCCCAGCCCATGATAAAATCGCCATGATATCCGTTGCCTGAGTGAGTGTTAGTTAAATGGCTAGTTTATAGGGAAGAGTATATTACCAGTAGGGTCACCGTTTGCGATAACGAATTGCCCATCGGTTCCGGCAAAGGCATCAGTAGCCCAGATGGTCTCGAAGAACAGTGTGTTGAGGCGAATATCAAAGCCCGATGGACAGTCGCCCTCCCCTACCAAACTCGGGTATGCCATATGGCTCTTCTTGTCGTCTGGCGTGGGCTTGCCGTTCCAGCAACTCGGGAACATAAGCTCAAAGCGAACACCACTTGTGCAGTGGGCATCAAGGTACGCTTTGTTGGGTAGGGAGTGGCGATATAGAGAGGGTTCTGTTGCGGCAGGGTTGGAGTAGTCGAGGCAGTTGAATCCAAGAGCGGCTTGACGGAGGAATGATTGGGTATTGTAAGGTTCGACATTCCAGTTGGATTTGTCGATATCTGGGACGGGGTAGTTGAACTCGCGTTGATTGGTATCCCCAGCGATCATCTCGAACCCGTTTGGGAAGGCAGTGACGTTGGCGGATCCGGTATTTGGGCGAAGGAGATAATACCTAAATGACTGTCAGTTAATAGTTCACATAGCGAGCTCTCAATCCGCATTGATCAGCTGGCGAATCTAATATCCGCAGAGTCGTAGCTCTCGAGGTTGCGTTGGCAAAGGGGTGGGTCCACGTGACCGTGAAGTCCAAAAGTGAATGGAAAACGTACGCAAGCATCCCTCCAACTTGATCAACCAAAGAGAACTCGCCGGTGGCCGAGTTTTGGAAGTATAGAGCCGGGGTCCAATATGCCGATTTGTCTTGGGTAACCTGACACGATGTGCAGTCACCAGCCAGAAGTTCGGCTGTCGCAGCAGTGTCCGAGAAGCCTAAGGTAGATGAGGAGTCAGCCAGAGACTCCAGTAATTCCATTGATATCGGAGATCTCATGGAAAATATGACGACCTACCGGAGGAGCCATGGATGGTATGCATATGGTCAGATATAGCTCCGTAGTATTTAAGAGGATCGAGTCGGGCACGACCAGAGACAACACACGGCATGCGCCAAAAGGCATCGACATAAGTAGCGAAGAGTAGAAGGGCAGTCGCCTTGAAGGCGAGAGTTGAAGACCGCATAGCGGGCGCGAAAGAAGGACCAATGCTGGAAGAGTTGTTGAGGGTGAGAGAGAATATCTGGATTGCCGTCTAGATAACAGTGTCCAGCGATTGAAGACGTGCGAACGTAATGACTGTAGTTGTGAGTGGTTTCACGATGTTGTCCGGAGATGTTGTCCGGAAGTTGAAGGTGGTTGAAAGGGAAAGGATTGCTGAGCGAAGGATATATTTTGACGTGTTGTGATTTGCCAGCGAGAGCGGTGTCCTTTGGCATATTCGAGGCTATTCACACATGTGGGGCGAGCGGTATTGACAATTCTCCCAGCCGATAAGGTGACAGTTGATTGGCAGAACTTCTTTCGTCCAAGAATTCTTCCCGTTCGAGGCAAAATTGCGAGGACTCCCCTCCCAATATCCCACGGCAGGTTCCAATTCCCAGCTGCTTCTCGCCCTACTTCTCCAATATCCCCTCAATTCCAACGTGAATCTTCTGTCGAGCTTCTAGTTAAGCTACGTAGCTCTATATAGAGATTGTTCTTCTTCCTCCTATTATCACGCCAAACCTTTCCTTTATGAACTGAACGTCTGAATGTCCCTCCAAAGGATTGAATAGTTTCACGCACTCCAAACGAATGAATAGTTTCACGTACTACCAACGAAGTGTCGAAACAGAGCGTATGCGAATACGGAAGAAATAAAGGGGAGGCCATGAATGTGAAGATGGCGGAAAGGTGCGAGAGAGGTTTAGGTACAAAAAGTAAGGTAAAAGTAGGGAAGAGAAATGAAGCAAAGGAAAGATTCCACGATAAGTGATACTAAGAAGAAGAAACAAAACCACACACCAACAGCTTTCTTATGTAGTCTAAACATTCCAAAGTGCGGAGAACTGCAGGGTTAGCAAGTGCCCAACCTTGAAATTGGAGGCCGTGGAATTCGGTAGGCATGTGGAGGCCATATCCTAGCTGCATGAACCCAGTTATTTGGATGATGTGAGTCCGTGGGTGCTGGAGTCGTTTGTGTACCGGTATCCTGTGCGCCCTAATCGTGTCCAGTGTGGGGGGAATACTTGGACTACCACTCCACTCCCCACAGGGCCAGGGGGCCACGATTATCCGCGTTATCCTCGCGATAGAGGCATCTTTACTGCACTGGGTAATTTGCTGCTGCCACGCCAAGTGCCTCAGAGCAAGAGACCATGGAATGCTGGTGGTACAGTACTCGTAGCGCTGCTGCCCCAATGCTCGGTGTGACTGAGTCCATCGTTGTTTCCTTTGTGGGCAAATCTTGGAGCCAAATGACCTCTTGTGTTTCTACGGATCATTTTGGCGTACTCCGTTCTACCGGTATCGTCTCATGCAAACCTAATCTGGGACCGTGGGCTGATGTTGATAACATGAAACCAGATGAGAGGACACGGACACGGACACGTCCCTGCGGAGTCGGGGCAACCCCATGCTAAAGGGTTAGCGCGGCGATCACAATAATGAAGGGGCGGATGCCAAGACCTTTTCAGCAATCAATCTCATACTTATGACCTCTCTTCTATTATAACAGCAACCCGAGCCAATAGTCATCTTTAATTTAACATAAACGTTAGACTACGTACTTTCTAATGCACCCGTCTTACTCCTCGTACCGCACATCTATAGCTGCATTTGGCAATATACATGTAGCAAGTTCCATTAGAACCTTTCCCTTTTTGCATGACGTTTATTCTGTTACTAGAATATAACACCTTGATCTATACTTGTCTCAAATCGGGCGAGCATCAATGCCGAGGGCGGGGGCAGTCAATATTTGATTAATGGGAGGTTGGCGAGAGTCTTCTGATGTGCAGCGACGTCTTTTCTACTGACAGGAAACATAACCTCGCTCCAGTCAGGAGTGGCGCGGCATGGACAGGTTTTGAGCGCATTATCCTCGCAAGAACTCTGACGCATATATATTAGTACGAGGTTGGGGAAACGTTGCTGCTGCCACTCACTCCTATGCATTTACCAGCCCCATCATCTCCCCCACAGTCATCACACCAGAAGTGTGCGATATCAGGGCATTCAACAGCGGCGCAACTACATCCTTTCTGATCTCCCGCGGTGCACTTTCCGTTTTGCGCAGCGCAGTCTTCGTCTTCGCAGCCAGGTTGATCATCACTGCCATCAGAAGGGCAATTTGTTTTCTTCACAAGCACCTGTCGATCTCTTTTACAAGCACCTGTTGATAAACTTGAATTAGCACTTTCTCACAAATGCCTTTTTGAAATTTCTTGTTTGGATAGAGAGATATTGGGTGCAGGTACTCACATCCAGAATTTTGCCCAGTGGTGCATATTTGCCCATGCCCTCCACAGTCTATGCACTGGCTCTTTGGATTGGGACAGTCCTTGTCATCTTGGTGATCTTGAGGTGTCTCGGGACTCGGAATCGAAGCAACAGCGTCTCCACTACTATCTTCATGTCGTTTAGCCCAGTCCACCGGACTTCTCTCAACATTCACTTACCAGCCAAGAACCACGCAACCCCACCTGCCAGAACAACAGCTTCGGTTTCTAGACTAGCTTGGCCAGTAGTATTTGGCGCTACTGCTGTTGTAGTAATTGATTGTCTGAGACCTTTATAAGCGGTCAAAGAACCAAGTTCGAATGTTCCGGTAGCTGTGTGTCCGTTGTTGGTTACGGTAACTATTGAAGTTGTAATTACGTTCGTCCCACTGTAACCATTGGTGCCTTTTGTCAATGCTAGTGCATATCTAAATTCTAAAGCCAGTGCAAGGAAATACTCTAGTCTGAGCAACATGATGATTTTGTATCCTGAGGATTAAGGAGTGAAAACTATCATGTATGCGAAGGTATACTAAAGACAATGAAACGATTTAATGGGAGCTGTAGAATGGCTAAATCTTCCTGGGCCCATAAAGACTAATATATACTCTTCAGCTTCCTTGTAATAGAGCAAAGCTTCGATCTTTGATCGCTTACGAAGAAGCTAAAAGTCCCTTATCGCGTACTTTCTATTTGCGTACCGTATTTCGGCAAATAAACTACTTAATTAGATGCAGGCTTGGTTGTTTGCGGGGTATTAATTGTCGGTCTTCCTTCTTGGCTCCCGTCGGCTACAGTTGCATGGGATAACCGAATATCCTATATAAGCAATCAACCACCAGAACTCGAAAGTTGTACGGAGGTCCATTCGTACAGGGTAAAAGGATTATCACCAGGGAAATCCACCGGGTATAATTAGCTGTCGCTTTGCGAACTATAAAAACACCGCCACACTTCGCCCCCGTAGCTAGTCCCTGGTAATAATACCTTTGGCCTGTACCTCCGTAACTATATACATGCGCCTACCGCCAAGATTCTGGTTTTACTTGCTTCTGCTTATGAGGTATATTATAAGCATCTGTAAAGAACAATAAATAGATTCAAGTAGATAGAACGGCTGGGTGGCAAATGGCAAGTCTTCTGGTATAGGCACTGCACTACGTCTAGCTTTGTAAAGTAAACGCTTCACTTCTTTAAAACTGGCCTCGAAGACTGCAATTTACATTTTACATCCTATTACATAGCCCCTCTTTAAATTTACTAAAACCAGCCCTTGAAGCATAGCTTTCTAGATAAACTTTAGGTTCGGCATAGTATTAAGTTTCTGACAATAGCTATTCATAGAGCTCATCATAGAGTTCGTATTAACACGAGACTAGGCTGAACAAATTAGTGTTGCTCATACTGGAGGTTCTAGACGCTCTTTGAAATCCTTTGTTAATTTAATCCTTCGTGAATTCTAATCCTTCCAAGTTCCTCATTCAGCGGTTGCGTACCGGCAAGCGTCTTTGCTTTGGATACAAGGTTTGGCCTTTATGTCAAATTTACCATCAATGCACTGATTCCTAATTTTAAAAGTAGAAGTGAAGATATTTTGGTATCGGCCAACGCCTAATAATCCAACCAAGATGACTAGGGTAAGGGGGCCTTGCTTTGGTACCTTTTATACTATATTGGCCCTGGTCATCATAGCTGAGTTATGAGGCCTGAATAAAGTAATAAATCACGAAAGACATCTCCTTTTAAATGAGCCACCAACGGAGGATTATGTTAGGGCGTTTTCTGACAAGAATTTAAAGATGAAATGTCCAGTCTGGGGTTTATATACTCTTAAAAGTCCTCTTAGCTATTTTTTGCGAAATATACATTTACTTTTCCTCGGATCTCTTTCTCATATTTGCCCGCACAACCGCACTACCTGGTACTTATCGTCATAATGAAGTTATACTACTCTATTAGCATTTGCTTGTTAGGCTCTCGAGCTGTTGCGGACATGACATATATTATAGATTCATCATGTTCACTTAGCGTTATTAATCCTATCATCGCGGAAACAATCGATATGGCAAAGACAGCAAATGAGAAGTTAGGGAAAAAGGACGAAGTCATGGTAGCTGCGCTGAAACAGATCTTCCAGACAACCGATTCCAGCTTCCTTACTGGTAACATCCCTATGAACCTTCGAAACCGCAAGTGTTGATTCATTCAAACCACAGCTGGATTTAATAACATCGCGAGCTTGTCCACTACCACCAATCACGCTCAAGCCGATATCCGCTTCTACTGCGATAACGACGACGCGGATACAACAGGTGGCACGAGCAAGCGATGGCAGCTCGAACCGGATGTGAAGCTGTCCAAGAAGGCCAAGAAGAAGGGAGTACTGTTGAACTCGGAGAAGCCTTTCGCACAACAGCGGTACTGGGATCCAATCAATGACCTATACAGGCCGATAGGCAGTAAGGGATGCCAAGATGAGGAAGATGACGGGTCGATGGACACTTTAGCGCAAACCTACAGGGTCGTCAGAGGTGCCGAGATTGACTCTACGCAGAATCCTAAAAGAGTGACTATTACTGTGAGTACTACTTCCGTTCCTTGCCCTGTTGCTCCCTGCGAAGCGAGCAAAGAAGGAAGGCAGCCGACTATTACTCACCAACTTTTCAGATTTGTAAAGGCAGTTTGGAGCAAGATATTAAGACTCTAAACGATATTGGTATAGAAAAAGATTTAACAGCAAATAACCTGAAAATGGAAGATATGGAAGAATTGCTTAGTGTGACCGTCTTCCACGAGGTCAGTCTTACAACTACTACCGATACAAGGACTGTTACTCGTCAGAAGCTAATTGTGAAATAGTACTGCCATATGTACCAAACATTTAGTAAGTACTTTTATTTATTACCCGATATGACTAGCATCTAATATACAATGAAGCTGTTCCAGGATTAGGTGGTAATGAGCCTTGGGGCTGGGAAGCGGTCATAGAGCTTCCTGCGGATAAAACCAAGACAGCTGCTGATGCATACGGTAAGCATGTATTTGATATTTTACTCCCTTTGACGCCCGGATAATAATCAACGAATGCGTGCTAGCTTTCACCGGTTTGGCAGCTATTCTGAGTAAGCGTAATGCGAGGTTGTCAACAGATGCTAGCGAGTCGAAGGAGGGGGTTATCAAATGGATCAACAAACCTGTGAAACCAACAAGGGAGCGAGGAAACCTCGTCTTGTTTTCTTCTTAAGGGATGAGATGATCCAACGGGGTTGCAAGGGCAGGCTGGGAGTCTAGAGAACGCTTTTAGACGTTTGTTGGGATTACTTGGGTATGGATCGTCGACTTACTGCCCGTTTCTATTAGCATACTAGTTATTCAAAGTATAAAATCTGTTCCTCCATAATAACTACCACCAAAGACTTCTGAGCAGAGTTGGAGCTTTAGAATAAGTGCGTGTAATCCTCCGCGGCGATCAAAGAATCAACTACCTATAGGTGGCCAAGTAAAAAGAATTCATATCAAATCTGTGACTTTTCAACTTCCGGTTGGCGTCCGGGAGATAGCAGTCCATATATACTCTTTTTAACATGTCTACCACCTTTCATCTGTTTTGCACGACTAAGGGCCAAACGCGCAACACCGTTCAAGATTCATTTATTATTAGATAATAATTCAAAATGCATATTTACACCTCCACCTCCCTACCCCAAACACCCCCCTCATAAACCTTGACAACGACCCCATCTTCCACAATTCGAATCCTCGGAAAATCCCACTCCGGGTTCTCCCTCCTCGTACGCTCAAAAGCACCCACCAGCTTCCCCAACCCCCCATCCTCCAAACCAACCCCATCCATAACAACAACCTCCACATCCCTCAACGCATCCAGCCCACCCAACTGCGCATCCTGCAAATCCTCACAAAACCACACCTCGTCACGAGCAAAGACCCTCAAGTGCTGAATCCGCCTCAAGCCTTCCGAGGGCTTATACGGGACGTCGTTGAACCGCGCCACCGAGAACACGTCGAGCGCGAAATCAACCCAGACGTACCGGTATCTATCGTCCGGCGGGTAGTCCTGGGCGCTTCGGGAAGGGGTGATGCTGGTAATGGGGATTTGCGAGTAGTGTTCTTGGGCCTGTAGGCGTGCTTCATGGTTTGTGTGCAGGATTGGGGGCGCGGGCGCGGTGGCGTGGATAGTGGTTATGCGGTGCTTGTGCGGTTTGCGGACTCTGCGTGTTGTTACGCGGAAGGTTTGGGGGCGGAGGGAGGTGAGGGTAAGGGACCAGATCTTGAGGCGGAGCTCGCTGGGAAGAAGGGGGAATGGCTCGAATGATGTAGGTGGGCTTGGTGATAGGGCCATGGCTCGCGGAGGGAGAGGGAGAGGGAGAGTGGATGGATTTTATACTTATGCTTATCAAACTACGGGTTCCCAAGTTGTGTGACGAGAGTTGATAGAAGTCTTTCCTGGTGTGTTATTTAGGGATTTGGTTTATAATAAAAGAACACAAGTGTGATATCTAACTAATATAGTAATCAATGAACGAGCCTAACAATTTGAGGTTTAGCTTCACTCCAGGGCTCCCTTGCAGACTCTCCTACTTGTACAAAAATAGATAATCAAATTTCCTTTCGCACCCGGAATTCTACCTCGGAGTAGAGCGGAGAATAAAATTTTCGGTTTGTGTCGTCTGAACCTCTAGAGTAGAATGTATAGCTAAGTTTTATATATCATTTCTCAAGCCGGACGTAGCGAGATATAGATCAATTTTCTTTACTCCAACACAGTAAACTAAGTATAGTATACTTCCAACGGCTATCAAATTCGATATTATCTTACCTCGAGATGCCCCTTCCAGTCGGTATTTCATAGGATTAAGAATGAAGATAAAGAAAGGGAGTTGTTTGGGCACAGTCACGTGCTGGTCACGAGCAAGCAACCACTCTCCAACAAGATGCTATTTTGATTCCTCCTTAGCAGATTAGGAACCAAAGGATTGTTTGTTTCCAAGGGCTCGTAAGAGCTTTGCTTCATACACCTATAGACTCCTCTTTCGCCAGAATCTGCCTTTTCATCCATCCCCAAAGACCAAAATTCCATCATCTAAGAACCGTCTTCTCCTGGACCTGAACATTGATAGCTCCAACATCAATTCCCGCCTTCCCCAACCGCACCTCTTCCACATCCGGCACAGAAGAGCGTTTTTCTCCTTCGAATATCGCGTCGATTTCCTCGAGCGTCTTGCCTTTTGTCTCGATCCAGAAGAAGGCCTTAAAATAGTACGGATACGTATCAGCAAATTAAGGAGGTATGGTGGATGAATGAGGGGGGGCTTACGATGAGGCCCACGATAACGATATCCCAGGATGCGTTGACCATGTACATCTTCCAGCCGATATTCGCCAAGCCGATTGGCATGATGAACACAAAGACAAGTCTACGAATGTTAGACTTATTAGACTTATTTCAAGGGCAAAGGCTTTACGGGGCTCAGAAATGAAACTGAGAACATACGCTAAACCGTTCAAAGCGAGCTGCGAGACTGCTAGTCCGTTGGCGCGGATCGAATAGTTCATCACCTCTGGCGGGTACAGGTAGAGCAATGGTGTCCACGCAATTGAGTAGAACCCCTGAAAGAGGAACATGACCGCCACGTCGCCGTAAACAAGGCTTTTGGAAGCACCATCCGGATCGTCGGCGTATTTCTTGGAGAGCCCTCCGATGATGAACAGACAGGCGACAAGCAAGCATTGGGAGAGGAGTGCAGTAGGCTTGCGACCCCGTTTTGCTAGGAGATGTGTGCCAGCCAGGCAACAGACCAAACACCAGGCATTCAGTACAACGTTCTAGATTGTTAGTTAGCAGTAGCTCCTACGAGTCGGGTTGGTTTGAAGTGACGTACGGCTTTCAATTGATCGAGGCTGTCCGTTATACCCGCGGAATCAAGCTCTGCTCCGAGATAATAGGACGCGATGATATTTCCCGCAATGCACGAGAAAGGACCAGCGGACATCCCAATGAGCAAGCGCTTCCTCGCTACAGGCGTCTTGATGATTTCTTTTGGGCTCATAGTGCGGCCCTCTTGTTTCTCCCATTCAAGCGTATCGATAATTTCCTTGTAGACTGCAACAGCCACGGGGTCAGAAATATTACCGTTCGAGTTAGTCTGTGCTACCACAACGCGAGCCTCTTCGAAATGGCCTTCGTGCACAAGCCAGCGAGGAGATTCGGGGCTATTTGGTTAGCCGCTTTGAAACTAACAGACGGTCTCGTGTGATAATAAAAGGGCTTACATGAATGGTAGAATGAGGATGCAAAGCAGCGAGAAGATGCCTTGGAAGAGTGAAGGCAGTCTCCAGGCCCAGGTCGATTGCCACGCGCCTGTACCAAGCGTGATGCCTGCTGCAATAAGAGCACCAACACTACCATTATGATAAGTATTTACTGCATCCGAGATTCTTACTGTGAACTCACTAATAGAAGTCATTGAGGAGACCCACGCCCCAAGCTCGCCATCGGCTGGGAAAGGTCTCGGAAAGATACACCCCACCTGCAATACCGGACAACGCAGACCCGAAACCTAGAATGATACGGGCCACAACAAACATGGCTATATTCTGAGCAGCCGTCTGGAGCAGTACCCCGATCAAAGTGATAATGGAACCCCAGAAGATGGCCGGCGACGGCCCAGCCGATCTGACACGACGCCCGAGACCAGAGGACCGAGAATGCCACCGATGAACACAGATGCCGTGTTGAGACCGGTCGTCGCAGCATTGAGGTTGAAATAATCAGTGTATGAAGGCAAGATATTGAGACCATTCAACATTGATCCATCATATCCAATTGTCTGAAAGAAGTTGGTTCGAGCTATGGCCAGGACTGCGTACAGTACTTACTAATGATTGGATAGCAGCACAGATTACAAGCAAGAAAGAAAGTGTGATTGTTGACTCGGGTACCCATGCGGGCATCCAGGTCCCTGTTTGAGCCTTTGCTAACATGTCAGTCTGGTCTTTAAGCAGTGAAATGTATCCAGAAAGACAAGATGAGAACGAGGCAAGATGAATGGAATAATGAAACTGATTAAACACCTCGTGGCACTAACCTTCTGAGCTTACTGATAAGGGCAGTTACACAATTAAATGTTGGAAGTGACATGGTCCTAATCTATGATGAACGTTGCATCTGCATGGAGATCGGCAGAGCTTGATAGATATCAAAGGTGGGGTCGGCCTTGCCCCAGTGAGGGGACGGGATGAGCTCCTAGCGGCGCGACCCCCTGCCGTACAGTACCCCCTCTCCCCTCTTGAGGTCAAAATAAGCTCTACAGTATGCCAAGTGCGGACATACACACAACCAGGACAATTGACACCCCAATCCTGTCTATAAAAGACACTGCATATTTTACTTTACCATGTCGCGGCGGCCCATCATTGCAATAGCAGGGCTAGCCTGCGAGACCTCAACATTCACCCCCTCCCGAACACTGGCCCACGCTTTCCATCCACTGAGAGGAGATGAAATCTTCGATAAATATGCATTTATCCGCCCCGACACGGCATTGGGTAAAGCGGCTCAATGGGAGGGTGCTTTGATAGGCCATGCGATGCCTGGCGGGGTGGTGACACGAGCTTCATTCGAAGAACTTGCGGGCGAGATCATTGATCGACTCTGTAAAATCTGTGCGGCGGGTCCTCTCCAGTAAGTAACGAAGTCTGAAACAGTTTATCATCTCAATTTTCTCAGACTTTCTATAAAAGCTGTTTAAGTTTTGCTTGAGTGGAAAAGTGCGACTATTCACAACAGATGAATACGCACTCTTTAGAAACCACGTTCAACGAACCGATGCTAACTTCCTGTTTCTCTGCATGAAGCGGTCTTTGGTATGATATACACGGCGCCATGGTCGTAGAGGGGCTCGATGATATCGAGGCCGAGCTCCTCCGTCGCATACGCAAAGTGATCGGGCCAGACGTTCTTGTATCAGCGTCCATGGATCTCCATGGAAACGTTTCCCGCGAGCTTGCCCACCAAACAGATCTCATCACCTGCTACCGTACAGCACCACACGTAGATGTGCTCGAAACGCGAGAGCGCGCCTGTCGCAACCTCGTCGACCTCTTGACCAAGCCCGATGCATTGGAAATCGAAATTCGGCGCCCTATCAAGGCATGGGTACCGGTGCCGGTGCTCCTTCCGGGCGAGCAGACCTCGACCCGTCTCGAGCCCGCCAAGCATATATATGAAGCCGTTCCGGGGGTTCAGGCTATGGACGGCGTCACGGACGCTTCGATCTGGGTGGGCTACCCATGGGCTGACGAGCCTCGAAATCGAGCCGCTGTCGTGGTCACGGGATGGGATAGGACTGCCGTATGTAAGGGTGCAGAGCAGCTGGCGCGGATATTTTGGGATGCGCACCAGGACTTCAGATTCGTTGCGCCTACGGGCTCTTTCTCGCAATGCCTTGATGCAGCGCTGGCATCTGGCGCAGAGTCTCGCCCGTACTTTATTTCCGACTCCGGCGACAACCCAACGGCTGGAGGCTCTGGCGATGTCTCGTGGGGACTGACGCAATTGCTCGCTCGTCCGGAATTCAAGGACGCCCCTGGTCCGACTGTTATCTACGCAAGTGTTCCCGGCCGAGACGCCGTGCACACTGCGATGGAAGCAGGTGTTGGCGCGACAGTGACGGTCACAGCTGGGGCTGAAATTGATCATATACACGCTGGCCCGCTTACCATGACTGGTCGCGTTCACTCCATCAAGAGCGGAGATAAATATGCCGCCGTTGAAGTCGTGCTGCAAATCGGCAGCGTCTTCGCAATCCTCACGCAGAATCCAAAGCCGTACCATCATGAGCACGACTTTACGGACCTCGATTTGGAGCCTCGCTCTGCTGATGTTGTGATTGTCAAGATCGGCTACTTGGAGCCGGAGCACTATGATATGGCGAAAGGGTGGATGCTCGGTCTCACTCCTGGAGGGGTAGATCAGGATATCGAGAGGCTTGGACACCATAGAATCCGTCGTCCTATGTTTCCCTTCGACCGGGATTTCCAGTCTCCGCCTGATCTTAGCGCACGAATCATTTCATCGTCGAATACAGCGCTCACTGGGCCAGACGAGTAACGAGACATGGACATTTGAGCGTGTAAATCATATGTATCTGTCCACCCTCTCTTTTGAACAAGCTCTGTGGAAACCCCAAATCGAGATGATAATATACAAAACGAACGCCCATCCATTATTTCCTCCCACCCAAGACGGTCCAAACACATATAAACAGGCAGCATGACTTTTTATCTTGTATGATAACGTCGGATCGATCTACATATAGCCCATTCCAACAGAAATATACGCTGATCGATACAGACCCATCACTCCACCGGCCTTTCCATAAAACCAAGCATCTCCACCAACGTAGGATTGACCAAGACGCAGTGCCGGTCTTCCTTCATCCCACCCTCAACAAACGTCTGCTCACCCGCCACCCCATTGATATGAACCCGATCCGAAGCCGAAAGAAACACCTTAACCGCACTCCTCCTAAAAACATCAACAAGGCCTTGCATCTTATCTCGAACCATCTTATCCTTAACAAGATAATACCTCTCAAAGCAGTCCAGAACAACCAGAAACGGATCGGTGGCAAGATCCACCAAATCGCCCAAAATCACCAGACTCGCACTAATAGCCTTCAGATTCTGCTGACCCAGGACCGAAAGCCGCGCTCTAACAAGCGGACTATCGCGTCCACCGCCACTTCTCGACTTCGTCAACGCGGGAAGCTTTTCCATGAGCTGGTGCACGAGGGACGAAATAATATTAGCCATGATCTGCCCGGCGTCCGGATGTCATCTAGCCAGGATTCCCCTTTTCGGGTCACGTATCCAATAGTCTAAACGTTCGCGTACCTGCCGGCAGCGAAGCGCAGCCGCGACCGATAGGTATTTCCATTATTGGGCGCCTCCTTGATCCACCCCATCTCGGGATCGCTCGATTTCAGCATGCTGCGAGTCTTGTGAGCGCGGGGGTGCTGGTGGAAGAACTTCCTGCTCGTTGGAACTCGAACCCCGAGCGTGAGGTTTTTCGAAACGAGGGTCTTGTAGCGGTTTGATATCGTAGCGAGTACCAGCGAAGGAGGTGGGATTACAGTTGGTGGAGGATGGATGGGCGAATAGGCTGGTGGTACGGGGCTAGTGGCTCGGCTTTGGCTTTGGCTTTGGCTTTCGCTTTGTATCGCGGCTTCCATTGATATCAAAGCCTTTGCTATGAGTGGATTCTGCTCTTGCATTATGGATAACATGTGCCCGACATCTGCATGAAGCGGCTGTATACTTTTATCCACGTGCTCTTGCACGCCCGAGAAGCCTGCATCTAGTGCGCCGGGATCTTACTTTGAACACTTGCGTATATCTCGCTGCGAACATCAGTCCCACTGGGGTTCAAACGCGATTACTTCCCGTAACCGAAAGCTTACCTACTTACAACCGTAGCAGGCGATCTATAACCCGCATATGACACTCAGTCCCCCCCTCAACTCCCTCGCTTTCCCGCTTTCACAGCAGCCCATTCCAACTTCACCACGGCGCCAGCCCCTAAAACTTCTCGTAGAACCAGTACCCCTCCCAGGATTCGTCCATACTCCTTAATTCTCCATCATATCCAAGAACTTGGAGACCCTCCACCCTCGGTCTCAGCACACTAACCTGTTCTTTGAGCTGAGCCGCACATATACATGTACAATCAAGTCCTGCGTTTGAGCTGATCTTGAACAGCTTGTTGAGCGTGCTTCACACTCGCATGATTTCCTTCGTCAGCTTCACTGTCAGCGCGGTCGTCCTCAAACTCCAGAGCTTAGGGTGACCCTGGGGTCTCCTTAGTGACATCGGAATCGGCCCTTCAAAGAAGACTCGAAAGATTATTGGTAGAGTTGCCGCGGGACTGATGAGCGGAGTCATCGACATAAGAAGGTGTAATCTCTACGAGTCTCTGCCTATTTTAGAGGGCGGGTTTGGCGGCTGATAGCTGAATTTTATGAAACAGGTGTGTCGCGCCCAGGTGTGGTTATCGTAGTAAACGCTTTGCATAGGGCAGGCTGTGCATATGTCTGTTAAGCGCCCTCGTCGGGTTTTAGCGGAATGCAGTATAATTCAAGAACGAGTCAATCAGAGGCAGCACGGCTGGTTGAAGAACCCTACGGAGTAGGCCGGCGCTTGGCGCATACGGCGCAGCTGTCACACGGCCGCGGCTAAGCAGTGCTGAAGATCCGCTTACCTAGATATAACTGGGTACGTGTCGCTATTCTTTTGTTTCAAGTAACGAGAAGTATACGGAGTATAAGCGCCTGGTAGTGGGCTTATGACCCACAGAGCCTCCGTTGTTGCCTTGGCTGTCTACCTAGGTACATGACGAATCAGGTTGCGATGCGCACGATATCATCCAATTGAAAGTACCACATCAGCGCAGCGGAGGGCAACCCCTCACGATGCGGGCAACGATGATAGCAGCAGTGAGTGTCACTCGCGATGTAAATTTATGAGGAGGGGAACATGAAGCTGCAGCCAGCTCCAAATGGAGCATAGTCTGCAAATCATATAGGGAGTAATGTGCTTCAGCCAATAAAAGTTCCTACGCTGCTCATGCTGCTAAAAGGCAATCCGGTTAGGCAGTTTCTCGTGACTAGTCATAGGCAAGACACAACGAGGTGGCCTTTATATTTCATGCCACTTTAACAAGGCAGATGAGACCTTTAGCGAGGCACCTATCAAGACAGATTTTTAGCGTCTTAGCTATCGTTGACAAGGCAAGGCAAGATAGGGGACGGCCGGGCAGCCAAGCCCTTTGAGTGCATAAAAAGCTCGCAGAGGGAATGCGCAAATAATTTGCATAAGTCTTAGGTGTCTTTAGAACTTTATATCCGTTGTTTTTCAGTTTAGAACAATCTCAAACCACTAGCTCAGGGCGCTTGGCGAACCCTTGCTCTGCATTGTCGCAGAATTGCCCCTGCCCCATATTTTTATTACGTACCTAGGTACTTGGTACATTTCTACGGAGGGCCGGAGGCATGACAGATTACCTCCGTAAGCGCCATGAGCAGGGCTGTTCGCGCACGGGCAAATTTGCGCACGGGCAAGTATACTCCGTAAGGCTTACTAGTATACGAAGTAGAAGTGAAAGTGAGAGGGCAAGGAAAGACTGGGGACCTTCGGCATGTTTCCTACAGGATTCGGCCTCGGCCCGCAGTAGAGCACGGTCCGGCCCAGAAGTGATTAGGTAGGCTTCCCTGTCCCTCAGCGATAGGGACGAACGCCTGAAAGAATATTGTCTTTCTATTAGCTAATCTCGACGAGGGAGGTAGGGAAGGTTGAGAGAAACGGTGATAAAAGCGAACATCACAATAAAAAGTGGAGACATTCCCCTCTGAAGCAGATATGCGCGCGCGATATAGCATAACAACTCCATAAATGCTAGGAAAATACATGAAATTTTGGCGATACGGAGTACAGAGGTTAAGTATTCGGCCAGCGCTATGAATGGGGCTTAACTTTGAGGTGTAATTACTCATTCAGGATATGTGGTATCGACATCAAATGACCCCCTATTAGCGCTACTCAAACACTTAACCGCTGTACCTACGTACCTAGCAAGTCAGAGACTTGGACAAGAGGGTCGAGTTTGAACTAAATGTTGGAATCTTCTGGTATGATCAAACTTGAACTAAATGTTGGGGTCTTCCAATATGGTCAAACTCGAACTAAATGTTGGGATCTTCCCCATGATCAATATATAAGTCGCCTTTCAGTCCCATTCCAATATGACTTTCATTCATCACATCAATTCATTACAAAACGATTCCTCTCTTCTCATCAATCATATATACCTAGCCGATATCAAGTTTGAACAACACAAGACCCCTCACTCTCTTCATCAGAGCGATCTGCAGATAGTACTACATCCAATACCGCACTCAGATTCATCCCTAGCGCTTCGACTTGGCTACCAGTAACTTGTACGCTGCCGTACTATTTTGCTGTCTTGTTTAACAGTAGAAGTACACCAATTTCACTATACTTCGTTACTTATTCGCCATATACCTTAAACCCACTTGAGGACAAGCCAGTTCAATTGAATTTATGTAAGTCAAATACTCCTTTTACAAACATGCCTTTGTGGCTCATATGAATGATTTAGCAACAATGCGTGATTGTATGACCTGCTACGGGACCGGGGAGGTTACGGAAGATTGTGTTTCTTGCAACGGAGAAGGTTCATGGGTCGGCGGAGACG
>QGMF01000801.1:0-16907 GCA_007821475.1 Lachnellula arida
GAGGGAAGAGGGGTAAGGGGTGTGCCACGTGTGTGGGTGGGAGTGCGGGGGCGGGGATGCGGGGGACTGACTGGACTGGTGGGGGTGGGTTTTGTTTATGTGGGGTGGATGGAGTGGATGGAGTGGGAGTGAAAGTGGGGTGATAGGTATATTATTCGTGGTTGGAAGGAAAAAAGGGATGGGGTGGATTGTGGTTGATTGATTAGTCTTTATATGTATGTTCAGAGCGTTTCAAACGCTTTAGAACTATTATGAATAATAGGCAGGCAGGCAGGCAGGCAGGCAGGCATTATTTACTCTGAATGAAAGAGAGAGAGAGAGGCGTGAGTAATCGATTACTTCAAGCTTCACTTAGCTCTCGAGGTGAATGTTCACTTAGTTCTACCAGTAAAGATGTTGAGAATGTGAGTGCATTAGCTAAAGAGGGAAGGAACGGAAGTTTCTCTCTCTTTCTCGCAATAGTCAGCTAACTTCATTCCAACCACCCAGCTGTTCTTTGCACTTCTAACATCCGCTGAGTAGAAACCAAGTGTCTTTCCACTCCACAGACACTGAAGCTCGCAGCTTCACATAGGTACCGAAAACAGTCTTGCTGCATTGCTTGCTCGCTCAACATGTCTATCGTGGGATGATGAGAGAGCGTTGAATCTTCTCGTGGTGGCCAATGCTGCCTAGCAAATCATCCTCACTCTCTCATCATCAACAACCAATCGACTATCCTTCACTTTTGATACCCAAATATCGGAACAGGCCTTCAAGTCTCATCATTGAATAACTGCTTACTCCTAATTTCCAGCGTACCTTTCAAGCTCTCATGCTTCAGTATCGGAACAGTAAATTGCACTACTGTAGCAAGACTGCTTTCCACTCTTTCACTTCTCGTCAATATCCACGATTCACCATTCATACCATTCAAACCCGGCATGCTTCAACATTAGCTTTCGGTGCAACTGCATCCTATATCCAAACCCACCTTTCTCACTCACCATCTAGTTTCCCTATCACTTCCACTTCCACTTATCCATCGTTTCTCTCACAATGCCACAAGTAGGCTTCTCACCATATCTCCTCTCATCTTCCCGTCGCACCGCAATGAGGCAAGAGCGCTCCTTATTAGCGAGGCGACGAGACCCAAATCCGCCCGCCAAACCCAAACCCAAGGCTCGCGGCCCAGCCCCTTATCTCGAACTTAGCATTGCTAGCGAAGATAGATCTTCCTCTGACGATTCGGACGATGATTCGGATTCTGCTCTAGTGGAGCAAGCTTTAGCTAACGTGAAGCGAGGCAAGTTGGTAGGTGAGGTGCGGTCTTCATCGAGAGTAAGTAGGCCGGAACGGGAGGTTTTATCAGAGGACGACGAGGATGGAGACAAAGAGGTCCCCCCTATACAGTCTCGGTCTTCTCCAGCCCGCGAATCTCAACACTTAGCTAGCAGCGATGCTAGGCAGCAGAACAATGCAAATAGGGGAGTCAAGACCGTTAACGTTTCCACACCAAAGCCGGACATTCAGTCAACCCAATCACATCACCCGTCCAATCGACCAAAGGTAACATCACCAAATCCACAATCTTTTAATCTCAGCCAGACATTCTTGAACCCCCGCGAGAGGCATCTGTCACCTACTTCCTCTCCCACAGCTTCCCGAAAGCAAGAGCCTACTCGTAGGAAATATGCACGCGGAGAAAAAGAACGGTTCAGCAAATCGTCCCCTCCACCTCAAACAGCTACTCGAACTGAGCCACGAGCTCTGCAAAGACCAAAAGTGCATCCGAAAAAGCCAATTTGCAAGCCAGGAAGCAGAGGAAGCAAGAGTAACTGGGCGAGGAACAAGGGCGGATTTCAGGGAAAAGACCCTTGTGTTGATTTCGAAGTCCACTCAAGGACTGGCGCTCCAGACTCGAGTCCCTTGAGGAGACCTTTGGGTATGGAAGAACCAGATGCACTAGACGATTTTGTTATCTCGAATGTCCTGAAAAGTGCGGCCCCAGGTGGGACAACCAAATTGGTAAGCCTTTTGAAGTCTTCAAAGCAAAGATTCCCAGCACTGACGATAGTGTCTAGAACCCTGACGCTCGGCGACAGGCCAACTTTGCAAACCCTTCTTTCGAGAGGACGTCAAGACTGGAAGAGCGCCAGGATTTGCATATTGGATCTGACGCACGGATAGAGATGTCCAAGCTGAATGAGCAGCAAGAGCGGCCAACATTTCTGTAAGCTTGAGAATTATAGCATGTTTCATAGACTAACAGTTCATAGGAAACCCTTGCAAAACATGGTGCAGATCGCTCTGGGACCTCATGTTTTCGGGGTCTATCTCAATTTCCTCACATACCATTCGCCTGTCCTTGCGGGTGTCCTATCTAGTGTTAGTCAGGCAACAAGTACACTGAAGCTGAGGATCCTCGCAGACATAAATTTCGACGTTTTTGGGCTTTTCGTGCAATGGATGTACACGGGATCATTACTAACAAGAACCTCGAACCAGCATATCAACACCAACTTATGGCCCTATGGATCCTGGCGAAGAGACTGCAAATCCCAAAGCTGCAGGATGATAGCATAGATATGCTTGAGGAGCGGAGACAGATGGAAGGGGGGGTCCAGGATAAAACATTCGCTTATGTGTATTCGAATACCGTCAAAGGGGATACCTTACGGCGATGTTTGGTAGATGCATGCTGCCGGTCTGCGACTATGTTTCTGGCGGAGGTGGTAGAGAAACGGCTCCCGCTAGAAATGGTGGGTGAGATTAGAGACGTCGGCGTGGTGGAATTGAATGGAGAGGATGTGGTAGAGGAGAGGTTTGAGATGGAGAAGTATCATGTATCGTGATGGTGTACCTAAGATTTAGTTTGCGGGGGGAAGAATGACTGGTGGATGGAGGGATTAACTGGTGGATTGAAACGTAAGAGCGATGATTTACATTCAGAAGTACCGTCAGTTATCTCAAGGCGGTGCACGGAGTAGAATAGCAAGCATGGATTTCCCAATTGAAGCTTTTGACAGTCTTACGGCTCTTGTGACACATTTGTCGGGAAAGTATTGAACGGGGAGCCGGCTACTTTGGGCGAGAACTAAAAGTTTTAAAGCTATCGATACAACAGATCGGACGGGAGGCACGTGCCGCAAACATATATGGCAATCTCGTGATGCGCATGCAGGGTCCATCCCAACAAGGATTAGCGCAGCGGGAAAACCCACGCTATTGGCACGTAGTACGCGGGAACCCTTCGTCCCGAACAACAAACTTCACTTTTGCCCTCTCTTTGTTGGACGAAAGAATGACACATCAACGGCTCATCACTCGTGCAGTACAATTACTTTGCAATTGAATTTTACTTGGCTTTGCTTTCTCGCCACACCGGCCTGCTGACTTTCCGAGTGAGAAGGAAGGGAAAGGGGTTCCCGGCGGGCAGTAGCAAGAATCAGGCCCGAAGTAGTAGGATCTGGTGGCAAGCAGTTTATATCCTCAGTGATCGAGTGCATTTGCTTGGACATGACTAACTCGATGACAGAGAGGAGGGAGGATTTGTTCTGGGAAGGACATTCAAGGTACTTGGGTACTTGGTTTTTGTTTGTTCTCTGATAAATGTCCTGGTGGTTTGATCCCGTCGAGCAGTCACAGCTCAGATGTCCCTCTAATCAGATCTGATAAGATCTGAAGTGTATGCAATCCAATAATCCAAGGACCCTTGCAAGGATCAGTAAGCTTAAATGGTGCCATGCGGTAATGCAACATGTCGAAGACTCTCCCGTCCCAAAGCGGCTGAGAATTCGAGGACTAGCCGCAAACGGACTATGCTAGATGGGAACATCCTCTCTGATGAACTATGACGCGGGTTGGACAGCATTAGCGGCCGGAGTTATTGGACCCGGATGAGGGAAATTGGGTTGAAATTGGAAGAGCTACCTGCAGCTACCACAGCTACCCCAGAGTTAGTTCCTGTTCCTGGAGCTTTCATCTGTCAACATCGTCATTACTAGCACTGTAGCTCCCCCGCAAACGGGTCCTTGTGCTTCCGACCTGCTTTGCGGGTCTCGTGAACTAGGTAGAGGGAGAGAAGGAGAGAAGGAACCACCAGCTTAGTTCTTGCCTTGCCTCGTCTTTGTAGGTATATAGTCTCTTCCATCCTTCCTCTTCCTCTTCCTCTCCTCTTCTTCATCCACACAACAACATCACATCACAATTCAATCCGAACTGCAACACTCAGTCCAATAAACATTCTCACATCTGAACTGCATTCCCATATCATTCCATCAATCACCCACCCACCATGCGTTTCTCAACCATCTCCTGCATGGCCTTGACCAGCATCATGGGCGTCTCTGCTCTCGCTCTCCCACCCATGACCAAGCGACAGGCAATGGACATTGACCCAGTCATTCTGCAATATGCCTTGACTGTCAGTCTTCTTCACCCTTCCTCCCCTCTCTTCTCCATAGAGCATACCCTGACTGACCCCTCCATCACAGCTTGAGCACCTCGAGAATGCCTTCTACAAGCAAGCCCTTTCCAAGTGGGACCAGAAGGCTTTCACCGATGCCGGCTTCCCCGCCTCCTTCTACGACCAGTTGAAATACGTTGCACACGACGAGGAGGGACACGTTATCTACCTCGAGGCTGGTCTCACTGCTGCCGGCGCAAAGCCAGTCGCCGCTTGTACCTACTCTTTCCCCATGACCGACCCCAAGTCATTCGTCGCACTTGCCTTAGTCATCGAGGGCGTTGGTGTCTCCGCCTACCTTGGTGCTGCTGCCGACATTACCTCCAAGGCCTACCTCACCGCAGCTGGTAGCATTCTTGTCACCGAGGCTCTCCACCAAGCTGCTGAGCGCAACGCAATTGGTGAGATCCCAATGGCAAACGTCTTCGGTACTCCCATGGGCCTTAACGCTGTCTACACCATTGCCAGCGGTTTCATCACTGCTTGCCCATCCACCAACATGGCTCTGCCAGTGAAGGCATACCCATCCCTCACTCTCGTTGGTGGCCAGCCCACGTCCATTGTTGCCTCAATCGAGCTCCAGCCAAAGACCATGCCCACCGGCACCTTCTACGCTACATTTGTCTCTGGAATGGAGATTCTCCCTGTCGCGGTCACGGTTGCCAACGGTGTTGTTACAGCTCCTGTACCATCCCAGGCTTCTGGTCAGAGTTACGTCTTCTTGACAAGTGACAACTCTGGCAATGTCACTGACTCTTTCATCCTTGCTGGTCCCACCATCGTCGAGATTACTCCCAGCTCCCCCACATTCAACCTTACTATCACATAAGTGGTCGAAGACGGTACATACGATGAACAGTTGATGGACATGAGAAATGAGAAGATGCTTTGGCGTTTTGGCAGGCACAACAGTAAATACTTTAATGGGATAATAAGAATGGAATGAACAAAACAAGATAATACCACAATTACTTCTCTAATGCACATTGTGATTGGTGAAAATGAATCTGGGCTTCATCTTCCAAAAGATTGAGTATCACCGTGCTTGTTCTCACCTGCCTCTTGGAGAGGAAAGTTGCTTCTGAGAGTAAGTGCGATAATCAAGCCCAGCCAACTCTAACCCAACACTTGAGCATACGCCTGTATGAATTCAGCCAAGCTTTCCAGGTAATCAGGCCTCCATACCGACCGCGTACCAAATAACGCCAAAGAATCCAAGTCACCTTACACTTAAATCAATTTTACCTACCAAGTCTTAGACTCAAGTCAACTACCTTGACCAAATCTATAAAACAAAGCTCATCAAACTCGAGTTGAATTTGAGTGTAAACTTGGACTTGGTATAGTTATTTCTATGTGAGTTGTGTAGTTTGTTTGTTTGCATAGATAGATCTATATATAGGGGGTTCTTCTATCTGTCTGTCTGTCTTATTGCCTGTTTTTTTACGTTGAGTATTTAATGGAAATATAAAGGGAAAGGAAAGGAATGCATCACGAGTCTGTATGTATGTATGTATATGCGGCGAAGTTGAAGTTGAAGTTGAAAAGGGAAGGGGAGGGAAATGGGGAGGGAAATGGGGAGTGAGTGGGTTGTTTGGCATGCGTAGGAGTTGAAATTTGATTTGTTTATTATAGAATGGGATGGGATGAAGGGAAGTAAATGAGTGATTAAATGAATGAATGGTTGATTAGGGTTTGTTTATTTATTTGTTCGTGGCATTGTTCAGATGTTTTTGAAGGGAAGACGAGATGCTATACTATTTGTACCTGCATAATATGTCTGGTGAAGTACGGAGTATATCGCTCGCTCTCGTGTGCTGTGATTTGGGATTGTGTGGTTAATTTCTGCTCTTTGTTGATTCGTTGATGTGGAGAGGGATGGGAGGATGGGAGGGGTGGGAGGGGTACTGGGATATGTGTGGTGATGGAGTGGAGAAGATTGTGGAGGAGATTGTGGAGGTTGGATGTGGATGTGGTTGTGGATGTGGAACTTAGATGTGATATAGATATTGAATCTCGAAGCTGCTGCTACTGCTTTAATCCGGAGGATTCGAAGAGCGAGTGAGAGAGGGAGGGATTGCAGTAACAGCACGATACGCTGCGTGTAATTAGCAGTTTTCCATGGTATAGGTGTGGTTGGTGATCGAGAAAGGGTTTCCATCACCACATCGTATCTTTGTCGTTGCGAGGGCGTGGCGGTGGAAGTTGCTGGTGGACGGGGATGGGAAACTTCCTGGTATGTTGTGTGGGAGCATGGAAGGAGAGGAGAATCTGCTATGTGTGGCGAACGAATCGATATCGGGAGTGAAAAGTAGTGGGAGGATGGACATGAGGTGTTTTTGGAGGGGGGGTGTCCTGATATGGTGTTGAGGACTGCACATGTGCGTGTAGGTACCTTACTTTCCACTATACCATGGAACCGCTAAAACTTTTACCTAGACACCGCCTATACTCTTCCAAATGAATCAGGGCGCGAAACTCTGTTGCATATCGCATTCTTACACATACAAGCTTTCTCCATACCCTACCCTACCTGCCCCGAAATAGAAACTCCCGATGCCTATCCCAGTACACACTATCCACTTCCGTCCATTATATTCTCAGATAAACGCTAGCATAGCGCGGCTATGTGCAACAAAACTAAGAGTGTTTGCCAAATAGGATTGTGACTATGTTTCTAGGCGGCTGCGCTTGTGGGTCTAGAGGAAGTATATCCTTGAGTGAATTGATGACTGCGGGGGAATCAGAGGATTAGACGTATCAAAGTAAGGACGTGGTTATAAAATGCTAGAATGAGTAGCGATGTGTAATGAAAGAAATACATTCGCTTTTGTTTCGCTGATTGCTGTCTATTTATCTCAATATTATCGAGAAAGTTTGAACTTTGGAGAAATCGGCGGTGAGTATATTTGAGATATTGACAGTTAGCGTAGGTATGTTGTAAATAAGTTGCGTTGACTCTGCCTATGCCTAGACGAAGCAGCGTAGTTAAAATGCTGTTAGAAGATAGATAAAAGGATTATAAAACATCGCTGGAGCTGTGCTGAAATTAGACTAGACGAAGCGTGCAGAAGTCGACATCAGCAATGACCAAATTAGATTACCAAACAAGGCATCAGTATCAGCAGAACTTCACGGTCACGTCCTTAGCTGCCCACACTTGTATAGGATCAAAGGCTGATGCAAAAACATTGGTATATCCATCATCTACCTAGGCAAATCCCTCACTTGCGCTTTTTCGCCGCCCTCTTCTCACCCCTAACATCCTTCTTCAACCTCGCATCCACAATCTTATACTTGCCCTTGACACCTCTCGGTCGTCCAGCAATACCCCTATTTCCACCTCTAGCTACAACAACCTTGACCTGCTGCTTAGGCTTCTTCTTCGTCGCCTTGCTCATCAGTTTCGTAATATTCGAAGCCTTCTCCTTCTCCGTCATGCCCTCCTCATCCTGCAACAACGCAGACTTCTTCCTCATCTTCTCGAGTCTCTGTGCGGCCTTGAACTTCTTCCTATCCTTGGCTTCGCGGACCTTCTTGATGGGTCTGGCGTTCAATGCTCGCAATTTCTCTTTGATGGCTGCAGCACCTGCGGCCGTGATGGGTCGATGGGGCTTGTCGTGGCGGTGCTCATCATCGAGGAACCATTCCGGGAGGGCGTCGCGGTCTTTGAACGCGTACTTGTTGAAACCATCATCCAGTAGGTCATGCATTGTCTTCTGCCCGGATGCAATTTGCTGGGCAAGAGTCATAGCTTCTGCTGTGATGATATCGATGTCTAGATATGTCAGTCGTATCCCATATATGGGAAGTTAGAACTGCTCACCTAGTCTTCCGTCCTTGCGAGGTTCTTCCTCCCATTGTCTGTCCTTGCTGCTGCGTTTGACGACTTCAAATCCGGCCTCATCCTCGCTATCTTCAGATTCCTCTTCCTGGGCTTCTGGAATATCAGACTCGGAGTCCTCTTCCGCAGCATCTCTTTCCATCATTAATGTATCTAGATCCTCTGCAATTTCCTCATCTCCTTCCTCCAAAGCCTCTTCAGCTTCGTCCTCTTCTGGTATTCCTCCAATATCTTTGAAAATGTCTTGGTCAAAGAATTGTGCGGCCCGTCTAGAAAGTCCCCCAGCTTTCTTGTCGTCACGCTGGAGATCTGTCAATAGAGGTCGTTTCGATGGCGCCTCTTCATCCGACGAATCGTCACTGTCTTGCTCAAGCTCGCTATCGTCGTCACTTTCGTGCTCTGCAGAGAAGCCATTCCAATCCCCATCTTCGTACTCCTTTCTGGCCTTCTTTGCCCGGAACTTGGCGTCGGAGCTTGATTTGCGGTCTTGGTATTGTTCATACATAGCATCGAGATCTCTGTCGAGTTTGTCTTGCTCGTCGTCGCTCTCCTCGTCCGTTTCCCCAGATCCGAACCCGCTATCTTGGTCCCTCTTGTCGCTCTCTTTTAGAACAGCCATCTTTCCCTTGGCAATCTTATCCACCGCGCCTGTCTTGTCGATTGCCTTGAGACCGAACATGGAATTTTCTCCATTGGGACCTGCTTGTTCCATACCAATTTCTGCAGGTACAGTCATGTGAAGCTGCATTCGTGTGATTTCCTTTGTCTTCTTCTCGTTTTCCTTTCGTCTCTCTCGCTTTCTTCGGGCTTTCTCCTTCTCACTCAGTTGCTGCAATTCCTCTTGGATTTTCAATTCTTCGTCCATCGACTCCACCTCAGCGACCTCTTCCTCTGCACCAGTCTTCTTCTTTGTAGCAAAGCCGAACTTTTCACGCACCTTCAACCGCCACCTGAGGAGGTTCCTGAATTCTTTTCGGCCCAGCACTCTAAGATCAGCGCAGCAGTCCCGAATCTCTTGGGTGGTTTCCGGCAACTTATCCAAAGCAGCGAGCGCCACATCTCCATTGGGTGGTTGGACAAAGCTTAATTTGTTCAGACTTCCCAGTATAGCAATAGGATCAGTGGTGTTTATGAACTCGCTAGCCGGCACCTCCTTGAACTGAGTATAGTTCCCCTCCTCGTAACCATCTCTCTTTCGCTTCTTAATCTCTGGGTTGAATACCTTTGCTTCGTTGTTTGGTGTGGGATCAGACAGCTCTGCAAAAACGGATTTTGGATCCAGGAATCTGGGATCTATTCTTTTAGGCGCTTTGAACCCTTGACAGACAACGAAGATTTCGGCGGAAACGTTTCTGGAAGATGGTGGTTTTGTAGCCTCGACCTTCGTAAAAAGTTGATTGAACACCCAAAGCAAACTATTGTAGTCCTTGGATCTGAAGACCTTGGTCACAAATGTTCCTCCCTCGGCAAGAAATTCCGTAGCTAGCTTCATCGCCTGGAGCGCCAATTCGGCCTGGTTGAAAGAATCCTGAACCCAAGCCGTACCAACATTTGGGGCACCATCGTGTAGAACAGTATCTGCTTTCCATGTCTTAAAATGCGACCGAATTGTTGCTCGGCATTTATCGGTGGTAATATCGCTTTGGAAGGTGATGCATCGAGGGATGGCCTTGATGGGAGAAAGATCAACGCCGACAATGAGACTGCTCACTGGCATGGTCTCTGCAGCAACTTGACACCATGACTAGATATAAATTAGATATATGTCCCATAATTCAAGTAGATTGACTTACCCCGGGAGCAGCACAGAGATCGAGCAGCACCTTGCTCTTCTCCAAGAAGCCATACTTTTTGTTCAGTTGGATCAATTTGAAAGCAGCTCTGGCGCGGTATCCTTTTTCCTTTGCCAATTTGTACCACTTGTCCAAGCGACCCTTGCCATGCTTCTTCTGGATTCCCATGATATCGGATGGAATCAAGGGTTGTCTAGAAAACAAACTTTGACGGTGTTTGGTGATCGCAAATATCCAGACATTTAATTTTCTTGGTGGAGAGGAATTTTCGACCAAGCCGCTAAGATAAGGAGTCCCGCCCCGCCTTTACAGTATCACCAGCCACGCCACGTTTCCGCCAACCACCCATGCCGCCACAATCGCGTAAAAGCGCGTCCCATCTTCCACCACTTTAACTTCTACCAAGTCAAGTGTTTCCTGATACAGTACAGTACAGCACAATGCTCTGACAACCTTCCCGGAAAATACTCGTCCAACAACATGTCTTCCTCAATCCTCATCGATAGCACAGAAGCTTCTTCATCTCCCCAACCATCCGCCATTTCAGATACGCTGTCAGTAGGCTCGCCTCCCAGGCAGGCAAACGGACAGAAAGAGAGACGCAATCCCTCAGTCACTCCCCGCAAATTCAACCGATTTTTCACTCCTCGATCCCATGGCTATCAACAGACAACGGCTTCGCGCCGGGCCCTGAACGATATCACTGCACCTGCCAATAACCACAATATTGTCCAGTCGAGTCCCTTACGACCCAAGAGCTCCACGGATAATCAAGAAAACCAAAACCCAATTATCTTCGGAAGAGATCTTAAGAGACGAAAGCTGGTCCACACCCCTGAAGGATCTCCAGAGCGTACCTTTTTGAGCAAGAAAAAGGGAGTCATAGCTGGCAACGGTGGGAAAGCGAGGGGCAGCTCGCAGAACATCCAGTCTTCTCCGTGCGAGCGTGCCGGCAAGAGTACGCCATATGCTGAGGACAGAGAGGAATTGGAGGAATTGGAGGAGGCTGAGGCGGAAGTGTATGATTCCGAAGACGAAGAACCGTTTCTTCCCCCGAAACCTGTAGAGCGTATTGTTCCCTTGAGCGATCGCGGACTTTCCGGACGTTTATTACAGTTAAGTCTGGGGAACTCGATACGCCAGCATCATGAATATCCAGTCAATGGTGAGTACAGATAGTTTTCCTTAAGTCTAACTGATAAGGCGACACTTATTATCGTCGACTCCTAATATCCCACTACTGGCCTAGCTGGACAGATTGAAAATGCCGCTTTCTCTATCCACCGAAAGAGCATATGCTAATTTGTTTTCTAGATTGGCAAGACGAAACAGCCTCATTCTACAGTAAACCTTCAGATGCCCACACATGTACCAGTATAGAGTCTGGAGCCCTTTGTATCCCTTTTTCTGCCGCGAGTTGTAATAGTAAGTTTTAATGGAAAGGAGATTATGGCTAAATCCATGTCAACTGTATGACATTAAATACTGACATCCACTAGCAAATACCCTGACTGCGATTGGAGACGAAGAAGGTCGAGTGCGGCTTCTCGAATCCGGACGGGATGGGAAACCAGCGTTCAAGGATCCATATCTCTCATTCCGTGTACACACCAATGCCATAATCGACATGTGCTTTACCGACGACGATACATTTCTGGCAACGGCCTCGGGAGATTCCACAGCCAGGGTTGTAGATATGACTACACAGGCCACAATCGGCATTTTCGGCAGTCATGTAGCTTCATTGAAGCAAGTACGATTTCAACCTGGGGCGAACAACAAGAGTGTATTGGCTACGTCAAGTAGAGACGGCAGCGTGCAATTGTGGGACCTGAGATGCAAAGGGCGCGACGGCCCAGTAAACGAGGTACGCCGTTAAAAATGTCTTGCGGCTCCTGAGATCTTGCAATACTCCGAATAATGCTGACTTTTTACAGCTATCGGTCCCTGTTCAACCACCACACAGGACTAGATTTCGATCAGAAACTCGAAAGATACTGTTTGGCATTCCTGTCAATGGTATTTATGACGCCCATCGGCCACTTGAAACCCTTGGACAGGCCCACACCAACATCCACTCTGATGCCGCTAGTCGTGGAGACGTCCCCAAGAGAGCTGGAGATGTGTCAGTAACTTCCATCGAGTTTCTTCCTGGCCACGACAATCTTCTACTCACAGCCTCTGAAGCCGATGCCTCTGTCAAATTGTGGGATATTCGAGCCCTGCACAGCAAACGCAAAGGCCAAATACCGCTCTCCGCCACTGCAAAACCTCAAACTCATAATCAATGGCGACATTTTGGCATCACATCTATGAATCTTAATACGGATGGCAGCAGACTTTATACTCTATGTAAAGACAACACTGTATATGCTTATTCAACAGCCCATTTGATGCTTGGTCATGCGCCAGAACTCTCCTCCGCAAACGACGGCCGACGAGCCCCAGCTCGACAGACACAAGAAGGATTGGGACCATTATATGGCTTCCGACACCCTCGTTTGCAAGCCACTTCCTTTTACGTAAAGTCGGCCATTCGAAAAGCCAAAGATGGCAGAAGCGAGATGTTGGCTGTAGGAAGTAGCTGGGGAGCCGCGGTGCTCTTTCCTACCGATGAACGATACCCTCCAAAGTCAATACCTTCGGCCCCAGAAAATAACTGGCTAGGACCAAGCCTTTCTCAGCGAACTACTACCACAAACAAGAGAGCCAACAGGATGGCAACAGGTGGCAGACTTGACGATTCGATTCCCATCTCCACAAACGGAACGGCGCTTATAAGAGGTCATGATCGGGAAGTGGGATCTGTAGCATGGAACTCTGATGGAGAACTTATCACTGTCGGAGACGACTTTCTTGTACGAGTATGGCGCGAAGGCGATGATGCGCGGGACCTGAGAACAGGTGGCGAGGCCGAGGGCCGCAGATGGGGTTGTGGATGGGCGGGAGTAAGTGAACAGTATGATGAAGATGATGATTAAGTTATTGAGCGAGCGAGCGAGCGAGCGGCTTTGTATAGCTTTTTTTTTTCGTGCATAGCCAGCGGGTCACAGTCACTAGTCACAAGCAAGGTGTTCTGGAAAATGGTATTGTACAGTATTGTAGGGTTACAATAATATCTCCATAGGAAAAAATAGCTTTTGTCTATACTGTCACTTCATTTGGCGTAAAGACATTGAGACAATTCTTGTCATATGGGTGATTCTCCCAGGAACCCGAGAGAGTTGCAAATCCTTTTTATCCCTGGCTTTTACATCACAAGACTACACTCAGGCTCTGGAGCGCCAGTCTACAGCTCCTTTGAAGTCGTAGAAAAAAAGGCATTTCATTATCATTATACCGCTTGATTCGTTCGTTATTGCCTACGCATCGCTCGCCTTAAAAAAACCAGCTAATCATCACTAATAAGCAACCATACTCGTCAACCCATCCAACTCCCGCTGGAAATTCCTGTGCTGCGAGATGTTGTACGCATACGCATCGACAAACCCCTTAGCCCCCTTCACCATATTCAAAGCTTCCTTCACGCCCGACGCACTAGTCTCGAGCCCGCCAGCAGCCGTAACAACACCGTACGAATCCACAACCTCGGCACTGGTGCTGAAAGCCATGCCCTCGATCCCGCACGCTGTCTGCACGAGCTTGACCGCCTCCCCCGTCGCTCCAATCGCCTTGCAGTGCCCAAAGGCCTCCCGCACCCAGTGCACGACGCGTCCCTGCTTCTGCAGCGCAGCGACGTGCTCGCCGCCAGGAATGTAGATCGAGTCGAACATCGTGCTTCGCATGCCCTCGAAGTGATGGTCTGGCGCGACGCTCTTCTTCCCGCCGGAGCTCGGCACGGGCTGTCGCTTAGGTCCAATGGTAAACACGAATGCTCCCGCGGCGCTGAGCGCGGCTTTCACGCCTTCGTATTCGGCGAGGTTGAAGCCCGGGCCGATGATGATGGCGACCATGCGGGTGGCGATCGTGGGTGGTAATCCGAGGGCTTCGGGTGTGAAGTCCGCTTGTGAGAGGCCCTTGGCCTTGAGGCCGTGGTTGGGCTTCCCTTGCTTGGTGGGTGTGGGGGAGCCTGCTTTCTCTGCTACGGCTTTGGCGAGGTCCATGTCGATATCGCACAGGCGCTCGACCATGCGGTTGTAGACGACGGGGTCGTCGCAATGGTCGAACTCGAAGCCTAGAGCGTTGATAATGTGAGATTGCTCGTGGGGAGACATGGAGTTCCAGAATAGCTGGGCTTGGTTGAAGTGCTCGGAGAATTTGACCGAGTGGAGGCGCTGCTTGATGGCGACGACTCTCTCGGGGTAGTCGATGTAGGCGCCTTCGGCTTGGGATGCTGGCTGGACGGCAGACTCACGGTTGGGCCAGTAGTTTATCTTGCCTTTTGTTATTTTGTGGCGAAGCTGTCCGTCACGGTGGTTGTTCATGACGGGGCATACTGGTCGGTTGATGGGAAGTTCTTGCCAGTTGACACCTAGACGAGACAATTGAGTATCGAAGTAGGAAAAGTTGCGACCTTGTAGGAGGGGGTCGTCGGAAAAGCCGATACCTAAGAGGTTGTTAGGTCAATAATCTTTACGTTACGAGTTAATTGATTGCTTACCAGGAACAAGATGAGCAGTACAGAATGCAACCTGCTCGGTCTGAGTGAAGTATTCGTCGACATTCTTGTTAAGTTGCAGCTCCCCAATATATCTGACAGGCAAAAGCTCTTCAGGCCAAACCTTCGTGGCGTCAAGAATGTCAAATTCAAACTCGTCTTGGCGCGACTCGGGGCAAACTTGTATGCCAAACTTCCAGGTTGGGAAAACTCCCCCGTCAATAGCACTGTAGAGATCCTTGCGGTGGAAATCGGGGTCTTGGCCAGCGATCTTTAGTGCCTCATCCCAAACCAGAGAATGAACGCCGAGGGTTGGTGTGAAATGGAATTTGACAAAGTGTCGGACGCCTTGAGCATTGGTCAAAGTATAGGTATTAACACCAAAACCTTGCATCATGCGGTATGATCTAGGGATGCCACGATCACTCATAGCCCACATGAACATATGCGTGGCCTCGCTGTGAAGGTATTGGAAGTCCCAGAAGTTGTTATGAGCAGACTGAGCTTGGGGGATCTCGGTGTCGGGCTCAGGTTCTAAAGAAGTTAGCTAAATGATATGCCGTTTTAAAGTGACAACATACTGCCTGCATGAATGACATCTGGGAACTTCATGGCGTCTTGAATGAAGAAAACAGGAATGTCATTGCCAACAATATCCCAATTTCCCTCGTCGGTATAGAACTTGACGGCAAAACCACGCACATCTCGGACTGTATCAGCACTGCCTCGAGAGCCCAGGACCGTTGAGAATCGGAGGAAGACGGGCGTTGTTCGGGAGGTATCTGTGAGGACTCCAGCACTGGTGACATCCTCAGCGCTTTCATAGAGCTTGAAAGTACCAAAGGCACCTGCTCCTCGGGCATGTACAACACGTTCCGGGATTCTTTCATGGTCGAACTTCATAATCTATGCATAGCAAATATTAGCCACAGCCCAAAGCTTCCGAAGGTTGGAACTTGCCTTTTCTCTGGCAAAGTTGTCCTCCAGTAGAGCAGGACCTGCACGGTCGCCGGTGGAGGCTTTGAGCCAAACATCAGTGTTGTTCTGTTTGACACCAAAATCGCTGGTGAGATGATCTGAGCTCGTGGGCTCGACCATATTGGGCTTCATATCGGCGGTCTTCTTGTTAGTAGACATGATGCTGGTAACTGCTTCGCCGGCCTTTTGTCTTGCTCCGTCTAGAACGTTTTGCATGCCTGCCTCTCTACTCTTTCTTAAGAGGTATCACAGGATGTGAGAAATTGAGATGTTGTGGACGGAACAGGAAGGAGGGGTTTGGACGAGGAGAGACTTGGGATGTTTATGAGATGCCATTCACTTGGGTTTACACTTTCCCGAGCCCATCACCGTACATAGGGAGTGACGTGATCTTGCCATTCTTTGTCCTGGTACCTGAGGTTGACGTATACAATAAATTGACCTACACTGCGGGGCTCAATTGCTGCAGCAAGATGAGACTAGGCTGATAATAAATACTCCGGACCAATAGAAACTTTGCAATTGCCATTTCGTGTGATACCTTATGCTGTAATAGCTGCTAGGAAGCAATACCTAGGTTGACCGATCCATCTCGTACTCGTACTGTATCAATTCCATGTGAACGGCCGCGTGCAAAAGTACGCTTAGACGCGTTAGCCTGGCTTCGACACATGGCATAGTACTGTATTCCAAGCTTCCGTCCCAGTCCCATAGCTGCCGAAGTGAAGTGGGGAGTGAGAAATAAGGGAGCAATTCTGCATTACGTCGTTGAATTTAAAAGGAGGGGAGGTGGGGCGGGGTTCCTCGCTTAAGTGGAATGCCATTTGAGAATCCCATCCCCTCCCACATCCTGATTCGTCGCTCTTGGCATTACCCCTGCCTGAATCGCTGGACGGTGGACCGAGATCTGGCCATCCTTGGCCTTGGGTATGCAGATTTGAGAGCTCTAAGTTCCGTATCTCCCGGCTTCTTACCTTTGAAATCAAAGCGTGTGTAATTAGATGATTCTATTTGGCCCATCCACAGCTTCTAAGCCCATCTAACATCCAACATCTCTATCTTATGATTCTTATCAACAACTGTTTTATATCTAGAGCCCCTACCCTCTCCATAATCATGTAAGAAGAATTACAAGCCCATCAATTCATGCCAGAACACATGCACCCAGCCTATTCCCCGCCCCACGGTCCTCAAATTGATTTCCCGGACGCAAGAAGCTGCAGTCTCCTGGGGGAGCTATTATGTTAC
>QGMF01000802.1:0-16831 GCA_007821475.1 Lachnellula arida
TGGGATGAGAGAGTGGTGGGCAGGTGAAAGTGGTGAGTGCTTGGAAGTGGTACGATTTTGAGTTTTCTTTTTGGAGTAAGATTTTACTATTTTACGGTATTTTTTGGACGAGGGGGTGAGAGGGGTGAGTTGGTTCTTGTGTTTTCCTTTGCTTGCTATTTGGGGGTGGGATAAGGTATATTCATGGTCCTCGCGGTTGGTGAAATGTGTAAATGGAAAAAGGCTACAAGGAGCTTACATTCGCTTGCTAGGGGGAAATATCTTGGGGGTAGAGTTGTTCGAAGAACTGGGGAGAGTTAATAGCACCTGGTCATGTACTTGGTTAACATAAAAGATTGGTGAGTTGTCCTTGAAGAGAACGATGCTGGTATAGTATACCCACCTTGGCTGTGATTTTCGCTAACTCAACTCTTCAAAGAACCCGACCTCGATGATGGGAGAGTTTCCCTTGCTCCTGCCTCAACACCAGCCCTTGAAAGCATTTCCTAAACGCATCTTCCGCCATGCTTCTCCCAAACATCTTCACATTCTCCCACCCAACACAAAATATCCACAACGACAGGCATACTTACAATGACTTCCAATTTCTATCTACCAGAGCGTGTCCATGTCGAAGGTGGTATTATCCTCGAGCGCGGACCAAATGGAGGTGTTGTTTATCTTGGAAACAGCGACGAAGGTTCGGAGGCAGGAGATGAATCTTTAGTGCCAGGAGATCTGATCTTCACAATTCCGGAACCGCTGATTTGTGTGGTGAGTATACTTCCCGCCTTTTGCATTGCGAATGCGTCACTTCTGGAAGGACCTTTTTGACGATGAAATGCTGATATATGGCAGCCATATTTGGGTACGGATGAAACCAAGGTTTGCGGCCATTGCTTTGCCGGGCTTTTCACCTTCGAATACGAAAACAGAACCTTCGAATTCTTCACCAGTGATTGGAAGATGGTGGATGAAGTAAGCTGTGACTACTGCGGTATGCTATTCTTATGCAGCACTGGTGGATATGTAAATTCGCGCAGTCCTTACTGTGATGATGCGATCTGACACATTTGACTGTAGGAATGTGTAAAAAATGCGAACTACGATCACCACAACTTCGAATGCCCCTTTTACCTCGATGGACGTACAGGTTACACGGCGTTATATAGATACAATCAGGTCCACGTTCGATCTCTTATACGACTAATACGCCTATTTGACCAGAGGCAATTCTCAAAACGCGATTGGGATGAGATACAATCACTTCCCATCTCCCAAAATCTGGCGACTCTCAGCGAAGACCTGAAAGCCAGTGTAACCTCTGGGGTCCAAGCAATAAAGCACATGACGAGGACTAGATTGCGCGAAGATATCATAACGGATTGGTTCTACAAAGTATGCACTCATCTTTTTGACATGGACGGGTATATTTGGAAGCACGATTATGGCCCGGTATACACTCTGGGTTTGAGACACAGCTACTACACCGGATCTTGCCTCGAGCCTTTCATCAGCGGTTTTCACTACTCCTGCAAAGCCAACACCGTCATGCGATTTGAAGGCAAAGCGTTGGAAGTTCGAGCGGTTCGACGAATTGCTCCTGGGGACGAAATCTTCATCCACTATACTCGCCAGTCAAATATCATCTATACAAGGAAAGATCCCTTCGTGGAATGCTGGGGCGCCAAATGCGACTGTAAAGACCCTTCATGCAAAAGATTGACCTCACTCCCGGCTACTTCGTTCCCCATTTCCCTGCTACAAAAAGCTTCTCGAATGCCAGTTTCGTTAGCCGAAGTGCAGGCCATGATGCAGCAAATGAAAAGAGACCAACCACGCAATTTATACCCGCTGTTCGACATTCTCCGCCTCCAGACTCTCGCGGGAAGTTCTGATGATAGACTAGTTCTTTGGACTCTGTTAACCATGGTATATAAAGTCGGTCCAGAACAAGCTGATTATGTCTCGCCGTACGACATGCTGGACACTCAACGTACCCTTTTCTACCATATGTTTGCAATGTATATCGAAGAGAATCCAAAACCGTCCCTGATTCCAGACCTACCAGATGGAATGCCGGCAAACTTTCTCCTCCCGGTCCTTCATCTTGCATATTCGTATTGGGATGAAGTTATTAAGTGGCATGGGGGATCTTCTCAGATGAGTCGTAATTTATCATTTGAATATATCAAGATTTGGAACCTGGCACGAGAGGTGTATAATATAGACCTTAAACAGTTTCCCAAGGATGAAGACTGGGAGTTTGTCGATGAGGTTCTTAAAAGCGAGGCAAATTGTAAGGAAGTATCAAGTATCATGAAGAAACTTGTGGATTGGGCGACTGATGTTTCAGAGAGGGAATAAGAGCCGGATGGCGGAGGACGCTTGAGTTGAATGGGGACGACACTGTTGGAAAGGCAGTGGAGCATTTTTTCTCTTAAGCATCAACCAAGTACAGTAGCATAGATAATCAACACCCGCTTCTTTACACCAACACTCATCAATGGATGGCAGGAGAATCGTCCATGCTCCATAAGCAATACCGCAGCACGCCTCGGCTCTTGCAGACATATACACAGATTAGAGATGTGACTTTCTTACCCTCTCCCCCGACTTTGCCTTTCCAAACAAAATACATATACCCAGTGTCAATCGTATACTATGCTCCGGACTAAGAACGAAGAGACAGAAAGGAAATACTCAAAATTCCCCTCTTCACGGTCCTTCTTCGTGTACACTTACTTACGATTCAAGGAGTAGAGGGGTATGGAGAGAGATGAAGAATAGAGTACTTTCTTCGGAGATGGAGGATAGTTTTGTTGGATTGATGGGGATTTGGATGGGGATGTGGATATGGATATGGATATGGATGACGAACTTGAGACTTGGGTTGGGATATGCTTGGAAGTTGGAACACAGTACAATTGCCCACCGCTGTAGTTTATCTTGGGAAACCAAAAAGGGGTTGTCACGTCTATGGGTGGTGAAGTGAAATGCATTCTAATTCAGCCACGAGTCACGATACTTCTTGTAAGGCGTTCTGGGTCAGGAATACTTATACGAAGTAAATAGAAAAGCACCGGGGTCCAGTCCAAGGACGGAGGGTTTCGTTCGGTAATTACTTTACTGTACAGACAGACACGGATCCAGTTCTCTTGGCCTCGAATGTATTATGTTGGTCTTCTTGGCTGAAGGGCGGATGAATGAATACTTGATGGGAGTGAGGCGCCTTGGCAAGTCAGGGGAAGCTTAATAAGCCTGATCCCGATTTATGGTACGGTAGGTAGGTTCGATGGGCACGGCACGGGCCGCTGGAAGTTAGTTTGTGGTTTTGATTTGACGACTGTCTGACTGACTACTGAGTCTTGTTGCGACTGGAAGGGATATTTTGCGTTGGCTGTCCTTGGGCTGTACGGAGGAGGCGTAGCATGTGTTTATTTTTGTTGCGAGAAGAAGCTGAACTGTCTCAGTCGTTGAGCTGACAGACAGACCGACCGAAAGACAGACAGACAAATCTAGATCCTGCTACACCATGAAATTAGGCTGGCTGGCGGTATCTCCAAATGACGCAGTCTCGGCGCACACCAGGGTCGTTGTACCTCCGTACCTGTACACCATCTGCTCCCGGCCTGGTCCTCCTGATCCGAATAGAGTCTACAAGGCGAGGTACAGAGTATGGTCGAACGAGAGAGGTGTTTTATTGAATTGGTTTGTGGAGATGTTTGCTCGGATGGGTTTCGGGAGTCTGTGTTGCCTTGTGCGCGTGTCTGGTTGGGGGTTCAGCCGTGCGTGGTACAATATTAGCACAGGCACCGAAGGTATATATTGCGGCAGTGTACAGGTACCGATCTTGTAGGGCTCGGATGATCTGAAGTTTGTTGGTGGTGTCTTTTGATCCCATGTCCTGTGTGAAAAAGTAGCCCGCTTAGCCTCGACCAAATCAATAGCTTTGAGCTGAAGTAAAAAGATCATGAGCAAGAGTTCGGAAGTCAGAGCTTTATGTGGGTGGGAACTATCGACTGAATAGTTAGAAATATAGGTAGTGTACTCTGGTATGTGTTCAATAGAACGGAACAGTGAGTGCATTTGAATCGGGAGAGGGGGGAAATTAGGATGACTTGTGACTGAATCGGTCCAATGACACACCAAGCTTGACACCTAACGGTAGGAGATTGTAACCTATAATTGGATCGATTGTAGGAGAACCGCCACTGGAAATTGAAGGCAGGAATGGTACAACCACGAAACCACGTGATACTCCCCTGTATGTGACAACTTCTGCCCATCAAGGATTGTGACTCAATATTTTGCAAAAGTGAAATCTTGCCAGCAATATGAATTGCCTTGGGATTGAATGCATGCAAGAATTCAGAGATACTATGATGACTCGGTAATGACTCCCCTTACAGGTGAGTCACAGGATCCTTGATGCCAAAGGTATAAAACCCCTCTGACACCCCAATCCCTCTTCTTTTCTCTTCATCTTGGTGCAAGGGTAATACATACAGCAGTGAGGATTCGTCCGAGCTTATGTTTCTGCTGGTTGAAAACTATAATGTTTGACCACTCCTGTCATGACTTTACTTTGGCAGGGAATATTTGGAATCACACCTTCTCGTGAGAGACTTGCTTTTTTCATTGCGTGCTATTCTTCATGGATGGACGGGAAGAAGATGGATAGATGCTGCTGGAAGAGATTTACTCCCGTAAAACGCGCAGCCGAATACGAGTGTTTAGCACCATATCAGTTCGGAAAGGAGAATCGGAAAAGTTAAGCGAACGCAGATACTTTAATTGGAAAGACACCTCTAGATCTTCGACAAACATCTTGTAACCTTTCTAACTTAAGCACTCGCCGCACCCAGACCCCGTACTACCTCCCCTAGCTCCTTCAAGGTTTGCGCATCTCTTGGAATAGTATGACCTTTCCCATGATCAAAAAGGATGGCTTCATCCTGATCACAGACGTTGTACAATGCCATGGCGCCTTTGATATATGGATCATCCGCCCCAACACAGTGCAATGTCGGAATGTCGATGACATCCTCGCTGGTGTCGGCCAAGACCATTTCGTTTGATTGTAGATCCAATGGAGGCCAGCCAGCAAAAAAGAGTGCCCTCTTGATCTGTCGTGGCCTCCCTTCCTCCTGCTGTCTTCGCAACTCATCCATGATGAGTGTGCCCCCAACAACAGTTCCCTCGGAATAGGCACAGATCCCATCGAATGGCCCGTGTACCTCCATGGTGTGATATAAAGCATCCAGAGCGCTCCTGACACTTGATCGAATGCCATCTTCTCCGTGGGGCATCAACTCTCGCAGCACATCTTCGGCATTCTCGCCTTCGGGGAAATCTCGTACTCGCTCAAGAACATCGTTTTGTTGGGTGCCTCCGATCCCATCGTATTCGATGAATCTGTAATGTGGTCCTGGTCCGAAGTAATCGGCGAACCCTTGAGGCGGGGAACAAGGAATTGTTCCTTGGGTGAAGAAGAACTCTGTACTTTTATCCGAGACGAGCTCTTTACAGAAGGGTGCTATAGGTTCAGATCAGCAATATGCTCTGAGCATTGCCACACGCTGTTTACCTAGTTGGACTTCAAAGTTCTGCTCAAAAGTTAGCAAGTATACCGGTGTAGAATATGGAGGTCCAACCTTCGCGCTGCCATAGGCTCCTGGAAGGCATAAGAATCTCATTGTGTTTCTGGAGTGTCAATCTGTTGAAACTTTTAGAAGTGGGATGATGGAGGGGCACTTTTTTTTTTCAAGAAATGACTGGTGGCCTATATAGTTGTTATTATTAGCCATGGTAGAATAATTTATTACTGTTTTATTACCTAGGTAGAGTTAAACTGGTTTACGTTTTTCGTCTAAATTGTCTGGCTATATATCGTGACTCGCGCCCAAAGTGGAATATTCGAGGAATCCTGGCGGCCATACCGTGCGAGATGAACGTGAGACGAATCTTAGGGACCTGGCTTTACATGTAACAATGAGTTCATTGCGATAATTACAATAATATAAGGCCTTTAAGTTGGCTACAAATGTAATTACACGCTAGCCCGTTATAATAGGGGCTAGGCCTATCTAAGCACTAGATCCATCCCAGAGACCTAATACAAATGGGTCTAAGCCATTCTAGGCGAAAGACCTACTCTAATATAGAGATAGTCCTAAAAAGTTCTCTAAGGTGCTAGTTTTTTACCCTATTTAGACTATATCTAGCTTTATATAGGCATGTACCTACTTTACAATATTACATAGGAAAAAAGTTCATTACAGATAACGTAACGCCGAGTTCAATATAGTAATTCTTGTAACGTTACAAATCCGGATCGCTACGTCGACAATAGGGTTGTATTGTTAGAGCTGATTCTCTGAAGCTGATCTTTCTCCAGGAGCACCCCGGCCCGGATAGGACCGATGGGACATGGGTACGTATCAGTGTATCGCAAAGATGCGGAGGTAGAACCACTTTAAGAGATGCCCGGAAAAAGCGATCTGTAGATCACGCATGTAGGGCCCCAGATCCTTTCAAGTACCGGAGTACCAGTACGATTGCGAAGCCTTGATTGCGATTGGTCTAGTGATGCAGTAGAGATCAGGTATGAGGAGTCGCACAAGAGGTGGGGGTGGATAGAGAAGTGCTGCTGCACAGTACCGGACCGGTACTTGGAAAGCGGTTGCCACGGTGTCCAAATCTCTTTCTTGCCTGCCCAGGTTTGCTTTTGGAGATAGGAGATAGGGTAATAATGAAGACCAGTAGATTCAAAGAGGCTCCAAAAGAATGAGAGGCTGAAGGCTAGGCTAGGCTGTTGTAGGCTGGAGCTTGGTCTACTACCCACTACCGAGCGACACCCTGCCCTGCGCTGCCCTGCACTCCGAAGAGCGCTAAGCCGAACTAAGAAAGGCCACTAGCACTCAGTCTCAGATCCACTACTGTAAGGAGATAGATGCGTTAGATGCGCTAAATCTTAAGTCCACGTCGTCGTCGTCCACACGCATCCATGCGGATGCGCTTGTCAACTCTACGTCCGTACCCCGTAATCGACTCAGCGCTCCAACATCTCCATGCCCCAGATACCGGTAGCATTCTCACTCAATAACGGGGCACCCACCATTTATGCTTGTCGCCATAATGCTCGGACGGTCCATAGGCCGTGCACCACCCTACCTGCCCCGGAGGCTTACAGCCCACTGGTGGCTCATGGTACTTGTGATACCCCTCTACCACGACTTCAATTTGCACGAAACCAGCTGCTTGGGTTATCGTACGTATGGTTACACGGCCAAGTGTTCAGTTTCTAGATACTAGTAGCCTATTGGTACCTGCCTGCTTCATACTGTATCGCCTTTGCAAAGCTGTGGCTAGCTTGGCACCTGTCCGCGGATCGTTTCCCAACTTCCCCTCTTCACTCTCCATCTCCAGAGTCGCAGAGGTCCTATGCCCCCACTCAAGAGCGGTGTTCTTTCTTTTGCCGATCCCTGTCTGGTCGCTATTTCGTTGCGACTTCTTCTTTGGTTAGGCATGCTCCGTTTCAGATTTCAAAATCTGCCATGGATGGCCAAATCATCATCTTCCGTACATGATCTTAACTGTTCTAGTAATAGACGGATTCGAACTAAGTATGCCAGATTACCGGGACTTATGCTACATTTGTCCTAGGAGTCCTCCATCTCGATTGCTTCGTGATAAGGGGTATCGAGCTTCTAGACCTTACTACTCTACCTGCCACAAAACTCGCATCATGTGCGATCAGATCCCAAGCAAACTCTTTCACTTGTCAAACCAACACCACGCCTTTGCGAAATAATGATCTCTTTTATTTTATTTTAGAAAGGTTTGAACCCTGCATCAAACAGGTCTCAACGTGTCGTTACCAATCAAGCGGAACGTTATGGAAGAATAGGCGATTTTACTACCAGAGTCATAGTACAGTATCTTGATCTACTCCCGACACTTTCTCACGAGGAATTTCTAGCCACACTACCTCGGCTTCTTTTTGACATCCTAGACGATATCTTCTCATCCTCAAGGTTCATTTGTCGGTCCCTGTACCCTCACGGCAGTTTACAAAGCTGCCCATTGCGTTTTATTATATGAGATAGGAGTATCCGATATCCACTTGCCGATACCTATTTTCAGCCTTAGTATGTTCTTGCAACCAACAAATCTCTCAAAACTGCTTGAAAAATCACATTTTCTAACCCTTATATAAAGGTCCCGTCCTGCTAACATTCTCGAATCTCGACCACCAATCCATTTATAGAGCACCATGGCACCCCATGCTATGTCAACCAGCGATGATACCCCTGATCTTTCTATGTCAACCAGCGATGATACCCCCAATATTTTACCAATACATTCGGACTCCGAAAACCATGAACATAAAAATGGCGCAGCCAGTATCAATGGAACCAACGGCGTAAAGAGCACTAATGGTGTCAATGACACAAAGTTGAAAGCAGAGAGCCTGGCGCCAATAGCCATTGTCGGTATGGGATGTCGTTTGCCAGGCGATGTTTCAACTACAGAACAGTTCTGGGAGCTTTGCTCTCGGGCTCGTAGTGGCTGTAAGTTATCACCTAATACCATCGAAAATTTGACTTGTTATTTCTAAGCCCCAGTTCAAGTTGAAAAATGCATTTCCACGCTCATTCTGGTTACATCAAAGAGTCCATGAGCAAGGCGCTAACATGATAATTTCCCGCAGGGTCTCCAATCCCCAAGAGCAGATTCAACCACGAGGTATTCCACCATCCCAATCCGGACAAGGTTGGCTGCTATAATCCAGAGGGCGGCCATTTTCTCTCCGAAGATGTTGGACTATTTGATGCCCCATTTTTCAACTTGACCGAAAAAGAAGCGATCTCGCTAGATCCTCAACAACGATTGTTGTTGGAGTGTACATATGAAGCATTTGAAAATGGAGGAATTCCTAAACACAGTTTAGTTGGGCAGAATGTAGGCGTCTTTGTTGGTGGTTCATTCTCAGATTACGAATTGAGGAACTGTCGTGACACTGACACGGGTACGTCGAAAGAGCTCCCCTCTGTCCTGATAGCAATCTGGAGGATTTTTGGACAAAGGGCCCCAACTAATCCGTTCGACAAAACTAGCCCCTATGTATCAAGCGACTGGATGCGCTCCGGCTTTGTTGGCCAACAGGGTTTCATATTATTTCGACCTTTCTGGCCCAAGCTTCACAGTAGATACTGCATGTTCGTCTAGCTTGTCAGCCTTGCATTTGGCATGCCAAAGCTTGCGCAGTGGCGAATCAAGCCAAGCTGTGGTAGCGTCTAGTCACTTGAACATTTTGCCGGATTACTTCATTACAATGTCTATGTCAAGGTCGGCTATTCAATCTCCCCAAACAAAAATTTCGCTAATTCAACTTGTAGCCTTTTCTCGAATGAGGGAAAATCTTTTGCCTTCGACCACCGTGGTAGCGGGTTTGGCCGAGGAGAAGGTGTCGGTTGTGTAATCTTGAAGCCCTTAGATGAGGCTATCAAGGCGAATGACTCTATTCGCGCTGTCATCGTGGGCTCTGGAACAAACCAAGATGGCAGAACAAAAGGAATCACTATGCCAAGCGGCGACGCTCAAGTTGCATTGATGAAATCCGTTTATGAAAAATCTGGTTTGAACCCTGCCGAGGCAGGGTACATCGAAGCTCATGGGACTGGAACGAAAGTTGGGGACCCAATAGAGGCCGCCGCCTTACATGAAGTTTTTGGCGAAGGACGAACAGCTAAGCAGCCTCTCTTTGTCGGCAGTGTGAAATCAAATATTGGTCATCTTGAAGGTGCGAGTGGTGTGGTTAGTTTGATAAAGACCGCCATGATGCTTGAGAAGGGGTTCATACTCCCAAACTGCGACTTCGAGAAGGGAAATCCGAAAATCCCGTTCAGCGAATGGAATATGAAGGTAGTATCCGCAGCTTTATTTTCTCTCGCATGCTGACAATTCCAGGTCCCGGAAAGGCAGCGCCCATGGCCACGCGGGAAGAAATATGCGAGGTTAGTGTCCAGATGCCGTGCAACATGAACATTGTATTGATGTACCCGCAGTATCAATAACTTTGGTTTCGGAGGGACGAACGCTCACACCGTCCTTCAAAGGGCACCTAACCAGCCCAAGGCCATTTTAAAGGGAACCAATGATACACGGGCGACTGGAACTCAAGCATTGCCGAAGAGACTTTACATTCTGTCTGCAAACGACAAGACGGCATTGCAAGCCCAAATGCATGAACTCACGGTATATCTCGAGCAGCGTCCAGAGGTTTTCCAAAACTCCCTTTTGCCAAATTTGGCGTACACTTTAGGCCAACGCCGATCCATCCTCTCTTACAAGATTGCTATTCCGGCAAGGTCGTCCGCTGAGCTGATCCCTGAACTTGCTGGATTGAATATCAAGCCATCGAGAGCGACACAGGAACCCAGGATTGGCTTCGTTTTCACAGGCCAGGGTGCACAATGGCATGCTATGGGCCGCGAGCTTCTGGACGCGTATCCCGTTTTTGCTTCTACGATGGAGAAGGTCGACAAATGCTTACTTGATCTAGGAGCCAACTTCTCTCTGTTGGGTAAGAATGCATAACTGCCAAGGGAATTTAAATTTGAGGCTGACATGAAGACAGAGGAGTTGTGTAAGGACGCTGAGTCTTCGAGGGTCTCGGACGCAGACATCAGTCAACCCGCATGCACTGCGATCCAATTAGCTTTGACTGACCTACTCAAAGTAAGTACTTGTTGATCTCATCACTCCACATTAGTCATTTCTTTGGTCTAGTTTCAACTCAAGGAAGATTTTCTTCTTTGAAACAAATGCTAAATATGGATGTTTCGCAGTCCTGGGGAATCCAACCTGCTGCGGTGGCTGGCCATTCCAGCGGCGAAATAAGCGCTGCATATGCAGCTGGCGCACTGCCGCTCGACTCTTGCATTGCAATTGCCTACTATCGTGGCCAGTCGGTTCTCTCGCTCAAACGCAAGTTTCCAGAGCTCAAGGGCACTATGTTGGCGGTTGGAGGATCTGCCGAAGACGTTAGACCCATGATCAAGCTGTTGAAAGAAGGCCGCGCCGTTGTAGCATGCATCAACAGCCCTTCAAGCATTACGGCATCCGGGGACGAGCAAGCAATAGATGAATTGCAAAACTTGATTGAGCATAAGCAGATGTTCAACCGAAAGCTTCGTGTCGACACTGCATACCACTCTCACCACATGAACCATGTGGCCGAGGAATACGGAGATAATATCAAGCTTGTCACTCCCCAAAAAGTGTCTACAACCTCTTTCCACTCCTCATTATTAGGACGCCAGGTCGACACTAGAGAACTAGGCCCTGCTTATTGGGTCGAGAACTTGACTTGCCCAGTGCGATTCTCAGAGGCTGTGCAGAGTATGTGCAAACCTATCGACGATACTACGACTCCGGGAGTCGACGTTTTGGTAGAGATCGGCCCACATGCAGGTCTCGAGGGGCCTATCAAGCAGATCCTCAAGACAATCGGCGGAAATGCAGTCAAGATTCCATACGCATCAGCCTTGTACCGAAATAAGGATGCAGTCGACACTTCTGTAGAATTGGCAGGAAACCTATTTATGAAAGGGGCCATGGTGGACTTTGGAGCGATCAATTTCCCAATTCCTGGAACCAAGGCGCCTGTACTCCTCACCAATCTTCCCAAGTATCGATGGAACCACTCGACAAAGTATTGGCACGAGTCGCGCATTGCGGATAAGCACACCGATCGACCATTCAGTCGGAATGATTTGGTTGGGACTCTTGCATGCTATTCGAATGATCTTGAACCAACGTGGAGGAATATCATTCGGGCTGACGATATGCCTTGGGTGAGACATCACAAGATGCAGTCAATAACAGTCTACCCAATGACAGGCTACATCACCATGGCCCTGGAAGCCGCAGCCCAGAGAGCAGCGATGCGAAATGTTGTTTTCGACAAGTTTGAACTGCGCGAGGTAACGATCAGCCGACCTTTGGTAATCCACGAAAGTTCCGACGTAGAAGTAAACATTACGCTCCGAGCCCACGCCGAAGGCACACGTTCATCCTCCGATACTTGGGATGAGTTCCGGATCTTCTCATGGGCGAAGGACCGAAGTTGGATTGAGCACTGCCGGGGACTTATCTCGACCCAAAAGCGAACCGAGAACAATGTTGTTGATGGTGCTCAGCAGATGCTTGATGAAAAGAGCGCATTGCTCTCGCGGATGGTTGCCATCACCGATGCTTGCACGACTGATGTAAATGCTTCAGAGATGTATAAGGCTCTCGACGCAGCTGGCGTCGGCTATGGCGAGTCCTTCCAGGGCTTGGAGGATTGCCGGGCTAGCGATAACTCTGCTGTGGCAAACCTGGTGATTCCAGACACAGCTGCTCTGATGCCCAAAGGTCACGAGCCAGATTTTATTATTCATCCAGCATTACTCGACCAGTTTGTCCAGATCGTCTGGCCAATATTTGGCGCTGGACGGAAAGGTGTGGACGTCATGTATATGCCTTCATTTGTCCAATCTGTGTCTATCTCAACTGGCATCACTCGAACCAGCGGAGATCGATTGAGAGTCTTTGGTTCTGGAAAGCCAACACCGGAGAACCCATCTCCGACAAAGCTGACGATGTTTGCCACTGTATCGGAGAGTGAAGACGAGGCTCTTATTACCATGGAGTCTTTGGTTATGACGCCTATATTTGATGGATCAAACGAGTCTGCCTCATCTGCTGATCGCGAGCTTTGCTACAAAACGAGCTGGGAGGCTGTCGGGAAAACAGAAGTCAACGGAGTGTCAAATGGAGCTGCACATGGCAACGGAGAAACAAATGGCGTGACTAATGGTGGAACGAATGGGCACTCTAACTTCTCAGCATATGATTCGGACGTTGCAATCATATGTGATGAAACAGCCCAAGGATCGCTAGTATCTGGCGTCAAAGACCTGTTGACAGACCTGACCAACAAGACCCCAGAAGTGGGAGCACTTGGCACTCTTGTAACTGAGGGCAAAGTTTGCATCGTTCTTTCCGAGCTCGATCGGCCTATCATTTCGAGTCTCGGCTCAGCAAATTTTGAGGCGCTTCAGAAGATGCTTACTTCAGCCGCTGGTGTTCTCTGGGTCGTTCGAGGTGCTTACACTGCTTCTGAGAACCCTGATGCCGAAATGGTCATTGGAATGGCAAGAAGTGTTCGCTCGGAGACGCTACTCAAGTTCGTTACTCTTGATCTAGGTACATCACCACAGCTATCCGGTACCGGAACTGCTGAAAACATCCTGGAAGTCTTCAAAACGAGCTTCTCGTCTTCCGCGGCTTCATTGGGTGTTGATATGGAGTACCAAGAACGAGATGGCAAGCTTCTTGTTCCTCGCGTGGTCATTGATCCTGACATGAACAAATTCGTTCAGCAAGAAACTCAGCCAACTACAGCACCAGATACGCAGCTTTTCCATCAGGACGGGCGACCGTTGAAGATCGCCATTGAGACAGCTGGTGCACTCGATACTCTTTACTTCACCGATGACCTCGCTGTTGGCACTTCATTACCCGATTATGAGGTCGAGATCGAGGTCAAAGCCACCAGTATGAATTTCAAGGATATCATGATCTCCATGGGCCAATTGTCAAGCAATTACATTGGAGTTGAATGTGCTGGAGTTATCAGTGCTGTTGGCAGCAAAGTCACTGATCTCGCCGTCGGAGACAGAGTCTGCGCCATGTCTGAGGGCGCCTATTCTACGTATACTCGATGTCTTTGTACCAGCGCACAGAAGATTCCCGATACACTTTCATTTGAAGACGCTTCCACAATTCCGGTAATTTTCTGCACTGCATACTACTCGTTGTTCGACCTCGGCCGCTTAGTTAAGGGCGAGACGGTCCTGATTCACGCCGCGGCTGGTGGTGTAGGTCAAGCAGCTATCATTCTTTCCCAGATGATTGGAGCGGAGATATTCGCAACTGTTGGCAGTGTTGCCAAGAAGCAATTCATAATGAGCGAGTATGGCATCCCTGAAGACCACATCTTCTACAGTCGAAACACATCTTTTGCAAAAGGTATCAAACGTGCCACCAATGGCCAAGGAGTTGATCTCGTCCTTAACTCCCTTGCTGGCGACCTCCTTCGAGAGACGTGGGATAGTTTATCTCATTTTGGACGCTTCATCGAAATCGGCAAACGGGATATCGTTGGAAATAGCCGTCTTGAGATGTCCAGATTCGAGCACAATGCCATGTTTGCATCTGTCGATTTGACAGTGGTGGCTGCAGAACGTCCTAAGATCATGAAGAGGCTTCTTTCGGATGTCTTCGATCTGATTAACAAAGGACTTGTAAAGGCGATCTCGCCCATCACTACGTATCCCATGTCGAGCGTTGAAACTGCTTTCCGTACTTTGCAGAGTGGAAAGATAATGGGGAAGATTGTCATTGTTCCTCGACTCGCTGACCAGGTCAGGGTACGTACCTAGTATTCCAATTACTCGTGACTGCGATACTTACTTTGCTTAGGCTGTCCCTTCGAAGATCCCAAGAAGCTTGTTGAAAGCCGATGCGACTTATATCATCATCGGTGGTACAGGAGGTCTTGGACGTAGCATGAGCAGATGGATGATGGACAAAGGAGCTCGAAGCATCGTGCTCATCTCACGAAGTGGAAACGCGACCGGCAAAGTCGCAGAATTAATAGAAGAAGCCACCACCCTGGGGGCGACAATTACAGTCCGCTCTTGCGACGTTACCTCGAAAGAGCAAGTCCAAAAACTCATCACAGAAGACATCTCCACTCTGCCACCTGTCCGCGGCGTAATCCACGCAGCAATGGTCTTGCACGACGTCCTTTTCGAGAAAATGACCTTTGAGCAATGGCAAGCCGTCGTTCAGCCCAAGGTAGCAGGAGCATGGAATTTCCACCACGCGCTCTCATCCACCCCGCTTGACTTCTTCGTCGCGCTCTCCTCCGCAGCAGGCGCAGTCGGCAACAGAGGACAAGCAGCCTACGCAGCCGCAAACTGCTTCCTCAACGCCTTTGTACAATACCGCGCCCACCTCGGTCTCCCAGCCTCCAGCATCGACCTCACAGCTGTCAGCGACGTCGGCTACCTAGCTGAAAACGCAGAGCGGCAAGCGCAAGTTGCCGAGAACCTGGGCAGTGAAACAGTGTCGGAGACAGAAGTTCTCGCCTTGCTCGCTGCGGCGATCACGGGGCGCATGAAGGACAACTGCAACAACCACTGCATCACGGGCCTCAAGATCGCTCCTGGGCAGCCTGAGCCTTTCTGGGTCGACGACGCGAAATTCTCGTACCTGAAAGAAGCAGCTGCTGCAGAAGCAGAGAATCTCTCCATCGCCGCACCAGCCGTATCCCTCTCCTCTGCGGTCAAGAACGCGAAATCGGAAGAACTAGCTCTGCAGCTTGTCTGCGAGGGCCTGATGACGAAAGTCAGCGCTGTGCTGATGGTGCCGAGGGACGAAATGGATGCCAGTCGCCCGATTGTGGTGTATGGACTTGACAGTCTGGTGGCGATTGAGATCCGGAACTGGATCACGAGGGAGTTGGAGGCTAGTTTGCAGGTGCTGGAGTTGCTGACTAGCAGTTCTATCACGGCGCTCGCGGAGACGATTTTGAAGAAGAGTAAGCTTGTGAATTTTGAGGTGAAGAAGGAGGGTTGATTGGATTGAATGGGATGGGATGGATGGGGTGGGATAGGACTTTTGTGCGTTTGTATGTATGTATGTATGCATGTCTGCGTATTCGTCGGAATCTTTTATTTTAACGGGTCAGTTTTATACCGGTAGTGTCTAGTGTTTTTTTCTCGTTACTAGGATTCTAGCTGGACTAGAATTGTTGAATGCGACGGACGTACTTTGTTGTAGATAGACTGTTGGTCACGTTTAGCTTTACATATTTTGCATATTTCGATCTGCTCTTGTATCCTGATGTGATGCTTGCAGTAGGGTGATTGGATATTAATAGACCATACTGTGTACTGTGCGAGGTATTAGCATAGTAAGTAAAAGGCTGGGTTTTTGGATAGAGCCTAGGAGCGTAAGAGCGTAGAAGCTGTCTCGGGAGCATGGTGTTTAGGCCTTATTGACTTTTAATGTCATGTCCCACGCCACCTGCCTGGCACATTAGGCTAGAAATCACTACAGTATAGGAAGGAGATATAGGCAGGGCAGGCTCCTGGAACAGCTCCGGGCTCCTTAGCTGCAATGAATGGAGGAAAATTGCTTGTTTTGATGAGATGCGGAGTAAGCTCAAGCTCACCTAGAACGACGCGTTAGTATAGTATAGTATAGTAAAGAGGTGGGTTTTGGGATAGAGCCCACGAGCTGTGACTCGGGAGGTTGGATATAGGATAGGCTCCCGAAACAGCTCCGGCTCCGGGCTCCTCAGCTCCCATGAGGAAAATGGGTTTTTTGTATTGTATGAGAATAAGCTAGCTTACCTGATTATGTCAAAATTGGGTGCATTGGATATTCACAACGAGCTGTGCAAATTGTTTATCCGTGACAATCTTGTAAATATATATGTACAGAAGAAAAGGACATCTATCCCTCTTGCTCCTACCAGAAAACAGCCCTCCTCGCGCCAGTGCAATAAGGGAAAGGGCACAGGCTTAAGAAGCAGTCGCAGTAGCCGACGCGCTGACCACGCCCGACGAAACAGGGGACCAGAACACAGCAGGTGTGTAAACAGGAATAGCATCCGTAGTCCCATAGCCCGCAACGCCCCACGTCGGGCTGACCGGCGCCGTATACCCAGCCGGCGTAACGGTCGTCGTAGCGGTCGTGGTGAACGTCGCGAGCGGGGAGGCGGTGG
>QGMF01000803.1:0-16830 GCA_007821475.1 Lachnellula arida
CCCGTGGGCCCGCCGCCCACGATGGCGAAGTGCAGCAGGTCGCGCTTCTGCGCCTCCGTGTAGATGGGCAGCGAGGCCAGCTCGAGACAGTCGAGGATGCGCTCGCGCAGCTTCATGGCGTCTTTCATGCTCTTCATGAAGTAGCAGTGCGAGGCGACGCCGGGCGTGTTGAAGGTGTTGACCTCGCTGCCCGGGGCCATCAGCAGGGTGTCGTACTCCACCTCAAACTCCCCTTCCCCTGCTCGCCCGCCATCCGGCGCCCGGTCATCGCCATTACTGCCCACGGCAGCCACGCACTTAATCCTCCTCTCGGCGAAATCCACACCCAGCACGTGAACCTGGTACTTATGTACCGACGCGGCCAGCGAGGAGCGGCGCACCGGCTCCTCGGCAATGCGGAAATCGAAGATAGAGCACGCGGCGCTGGCGAGCAGGGGTGTCAGCGCCATGGTGCGGGATGGGGATAGGATGAGTATGTTGTGTGTGTGCGCGAGTGGGGAGGTCTGGGAGCCGAGTTCTTGCGAGAGGGTCCAGCCTGCCCAGCCAGTGCCGAGGATGACGAGTGTGGGTTTTTTGGTGTTGGGGAGGGTGTGGAGTGGTGTTGTTGTATTTGAGGGTGATGATAAGGTGGTGGAATCTGTATCTGGATCTGGATCTTGACTATGTATTTTGGGCGCCATTTTTGAGGGTGTTGTTTGGAGGGATCGGATTGGAGATTTGATATAGGTGTAAGGTCGTGAGGGAGATGAGTTGGCGTGAGGCACCAGAGCAGTTGTGGGAATTTGAGCTGAGTGAGTGAGAGATGTCGTCAGCCTTGCAGACGAGGCTGAGGAATGGAAAGCACGGAATGGGAATCTGAAGCTTTGCGTGAGTCCAACTTTCGACATGCCATGCAAAGGATTCAATTCAAATAGACTGGCAATATAAATATTCAATTGAAATAGAATAGAAACGTCAAGAAGAGAAGTGCAATAAAAAGTGTTTATCAATTATACTAGGTAGGGGAGAGAACTGGTGACGGCATTGATATTAGCTCATTTTTCTGGAGCAAGGAAAGGCTGGTGGGCTTCGGCATTTGAGAATTGCAAATCCTTACCCCAGTAGCTGAACTTTCAGTCAGCCCGGATGAGCAAAATGTAATGATAAGTAGATACTTCAAAACTCAATCCTCTAAGCGCTGTTCATGCAGTTGATCGGAACCGCACCGCATTTGCGCCCCATCTTTTCTCTCTTCCTCTTAGATTCTTTTGCACTCTACAAGTAGACAAGCAAATCATCAATCAAAATCCACCCCTAGGATGCAATGGTATGTTTCGTTTATACGCTGCCTATCTATGTCTTCATTTATCTCACTTAAGCCGTTCCTCAATACAGCAGCAGGCTCATAATACGCCATCCACTCCCCATCCCAGCCCATTTTCGCCAGCCATGCACCGTGAAAAAGGACAATAACATCAACGCTTGCGACAAATACTTTTCTAAATCAGGCAAGATAGCGGTAGGTAGGCGCACTAGCCTCTTCGACACGCTCGAGATACTCTCGTTCGATGAGCGACTCGGTACGGCGCTTCATCATACCGAGGTCAGGCTTGAAGCGTTGTGCGAGTTGGGTGATAACTTCCGAGAAAAGGAGTTGGTGGGTGAGTTCTTTGCGAGCTCTATTTCAATATGTTAGTATTGTGGAATGATAACTGGAGTAGGGATGAGACTGACTTCATGATACGGACAATGACAGTATCAATAACATTGCCACGATGTTCATCATTTCTATCCTCGGTGGCCTTGCGCTCTTCTTCCCCTTCTACCTTGTTGATGGAACCAGATATCACAGGAGCCTTGATCTTGACCGCTTTGCTAGTGAATTTCTCGTTGAAAGAGAACTTGTCGCCCGCCTTGGGTTGATCCTTATTCGCGGGGTCTTTAGTTAGGACTTTACATTTGGGATGAACGGCAAGAGAGTGGAGTTGTCGCGACAGATCTTGAGTTGGGATATTGGTGCGCTCCTGGATCTCCTCGAATGAAAGAGACCCGCCGTTTTCCAGGTCGTTGAAAAGAAGTAGAATGATCATGCCATATGTAGGAACACTAATCTCGTGTCTTCGTTCGCGGCCGAGAGTGCCTTCCTTTCCAGGGATCTTTGGGAATACGCAGCGGATATCTGCATTACCAAGGAAGCCTAACCAAGTCAACATTCTGCCATTTCTCTCCTTTAGATAGAAAGCCTTGAATGATTCCTGCAAAGTATTGATTTCCGAAGGCCAATTGCAATTGTGTCGTCCGCCCTCGTCCCTCGCATTCGCGCCACCCATCGACTCCATCGGCCAATGATTTGTGGTAAGCACGTTGATGGATAAATCCACGACTTTCCTGTCCATATCGCCAAGATTGCGAATATGGGTCCGGTAGCCGGAAGTGAGCTCCTCCGACATCGACATGTCCTTGAACATTCCTTCTAGTTTTGTCGTGAAAGCATTGCCAATTTCTTGCTTCATTCGAGTAATCATTTGCTTCTCGACATCTGCACTCTCAGACTTGCCGTGTAGTAATCGTCGGGCAAGATGCTTCTTGTAGTATCGCTCGAACATATCCTTGTCTTGGATGTATCGAATAAGTGTAGTGGCTTTATCAAGAACGACATCAACTTCGGCTTCCGTCTTGCCCTTAATACCGCGCTTGAGGTTGTCGTCAATAAACAGCGAGACATATTCCGAGCACCGCGGGAAAAGGTTGATGAAATCCGAAAAACTCTTGGTCAGCGCCGTTTGTAAAATCAGGTCCTCGTCCAAGCAGTTCCTCCACATAGTGTCGAACTTGTCCTTGAGTTGCAGGACCTCATCAACCCACTTGATAGCCGCCGCAGTCTGCTTTCCTTGCTGGGTTTGCTTTGTTGCCTTTGACTTTTCAGCTTCCGCTGCCTCGCCTTCTTCCGCGGGAATGGTTGACAAGTCGGTATTAGAAATGTTTTTATTAATGTCCCCGCCCAACTCCATAACACGAGCCTGCAGAGCAATCCTGAGAGGATTTTTTGTAGGGTCGACGCGGGATATTAGTTGATAAAGCAGGGTGAGATCTTCGTACCGATCATTTTCGATCATAGCTGTGATACCACTTCCTTCCATAGCAAGGAACTCAGTCAAATGGCTGCTAACCATCTCCTCTTCCACTACTTTCGCAATCTTCGGAGCGGTCATAATCGAGATTGTTGTCTGGCAACGGTCTTCTTCTTCCAGTAATCGCTTCTTAGTTTGTCGTAACCAAGAGCTGGCATCTGATTCTCGCAGTAGTGTTTGGCATTCTTTCTGGTAGAAATTCCTACTTGCCTTGAGAAATTCTATCTCAAAAACTGTAAGATACAGCTTCTCATTCTCCGTTTCCTCATCGGATTCATACAGACCCTCAAGCATGTATATGTTAGATCGAATAAGATTTCTGTTGATGACATCTCCCTCGCGCTCCATTCCGATCTGGTCCAGAATCACAGAGTTTAGGATATCGAAGGTAGTAAGACCCGAGTTCTCTGTCGCCTTGCCAAAGGTAGATCGCAGAATGTGCTCGCGGAAAAGACCCATTGAAGTGGTAAATATCGACGCCTTCCGGTTGTCGGCGCAATAGACACGGTCCATGTACATCAGGACATCTGTCGTCATGTTCATAACCGTAATATGGTCCTGCCAGCTCGACCTCAGACCTGTAAGGAACGCCTCTCCCAGAAGGCGTCTCTCATTTGCAGTTGTTCCCGCCACAACACCAAGTGTGATATTGACCAAGTTCAGCGTAATAAGGCTGCCAATGGCAGTCATAACCTCTTGGCCGAACCATTGCTCCTCGAATTCCTTGACCTTGTCGTACAGCTTGTCGCCTTGCTTCTTCAGGACGATCTTGTAGGAGGCGCGGTAGAGCTGCTCGAAGGAGAGTTTGGAGGCGTTCTTTTCGTGGATTTCTTTTAAAGCATCCCGCAGGATGGCCCACATGGCATCGAACTCGCCATCGCCACTACCTATGAGGGGCTGCAAAGACATTGTCAGTTAGGAGTATCTGAAAGAGAAGTTGACAAAAAGGTGAGGTGAATAGGTGAACTACACGTTGATTCTTATTCGTAAATTGGCTCTCGTATATGGCATAAGCAAGTGCCGCGTCGTGAGATTCTTGAGTTGCCATGTTTTCTTGTAGGTGAGATGTTCAAGGATTTGTGGATTGGGTGTATATGTTTGTGTGTGGAGTTGAAAGATGAAGGGGCGTGGAGGAAGGAGGGGTGAATTCGAGAATGAATTGGCAACTTACCCTCCGTGGAGGCCTGATCTTTTGTCTTCCTTTACCGGTAATCATTTTGCAGGTATTTGCTCGTAATGTTGCCCAACACAAAAACCCATGTACTCGTAAATGTCAGACCGAACTAAACGTATCGATTCTGCGAGTGCACAAATAACCTGAGGTGGGGGGTGACTACAAGGCTCGACTTCGTGCCATTCTCGCGTTGAGATTTAAATAGTTTTGTGCTCCCAGTTATGCCTCGTTGATACAAAACCCTGCGGACATGAATTTCGGTGTTGGGCGGCAGTATTGGGTTGTGAATATGGGCGTGAATATTGTTGATTGTTAATTGTTAGGGGCGAGGAGGGAGTGGATTGCTATCAGCCTAGGGGCTAGGTACCTAATCGTGAAGCTGCCTTCCACTAACCGTTTATGGTTAGGTCATCACATTTTCTGCCATTGCGGATATAAATTTTATACACCGCCTTCATCGTCAAATCGCCATCAACATCTTCATCCAACCTCAACCTACTCTAAACTTACAACAATCATTATAAAGCTCACAAACATTCAACATGCCGCCCAAGCACACAGCACTTCTCTCCGCCTTTCGTTCACTCTCGAAATCGCCAAGAAGCGTCCCTCTTCGACGACAACCTCTACTACCACAACGCTTACAACTCTTCCACACCACCCCTTTCCGTCCCCAAGAGCCCTCCAAACCCCTCACAGACGCATCACTTCAATCAAAGAACCAAACAAAAGTCCCCCCTCCGCCCCCCGAACCAAAACCAGAATACCAATTAACCTTCACCTGCCAACCCTGCGGCACCCGCTCCTCGCACCGCGTCTCGAAACAAGGGTATCACCATGGGAGTGTGTTAATTACGTGCCCGGAGTGCAAGAATAGGCATATTATTAGCGATCACCTGAATGTAAGTTTTTCCCCTTGACGACGGCGAGGAATCTGAATGGATGGGCAAGGCGCGAGCTTGTGCTAATGCGGTGATATTTTATAGATATTTGGAAATCGAAAACTAACAATAGAGGATTTGATGAAAGAACGTGGACAGTTGGTTAAGAAGGGGACGTTGAGTGAGGATGGGGATGTGGAGTTTTGGGAAGATGGGACGCAGACGGAACATAAGAAGGATGATGGGGAGAAAGAGAAAAAGCAGGGTGAGATAGGGGATGGGGCGAAGGTTAAGGACGGGGAGGGGGTTGATTGAGTAGGCATCGAAAGGGTATTGTTCCTTATGAGGTGCGGGAGACGATGTATAATGAACGACAACGGAGATGATTTTTATAAGATGGGCGAAGGGCTTGAAATTAGCGGCATTACGAGGCGTTATGATGAGATATATTGTACATTACAAGAGATGTACAGACTAGACGTGTCGAGTTCACACATGGGATGTAAAAGTATAAGGCCAACTCAATCTGGCAATGAATCAAGATTTCTCCTCTTAATATATTCACAAAGCTCTACCACACAGCCAACGCCAGCACAATGCATTTTCCCAACCACGAACGCCCCAAGTAATGCTTCCAACCACAAGATCACCACTCATTCCTCCTCCCTTGATGCTCCCTCCCCCTCTCCTTCCTCCTTTCCTTCTTCCGCTCAACCTTCTTCCTCTTCTGCTCCCCAAACCTCTCAGGCATACTAACAGCCTCAATCCGCCTCTTCCCCCTTCTCGTTTCCCTTCTCCTCCTGACACGCTCCCGAACCCGCAACAGGGCCTCGCTGTACTCCTTCGTTCCGCATTTCCTCTTCAAAGACTCCATGATTTCCTCACTGTTCGTCTTGAGTTCTTCGTAAGATGTGCGGAACGTCTCATCTGTTGAATAAGGGGCGGCGATAGAGGAATCGGTTAGATTGTGTAGCGGCAGGAGAATAGTTTGTAGCGAGGGCATGAGTTGTGCGGTCGAGAGGTGATTGCTAAGGTGTTGCAAGAGCTGCAGTGCTGATGTCTTAGGCACTAAAGCCGAAGCACGCGGTGGCGAAGTCTCCTTCCTCAGAATAAAACTCAAGCGTCCAAACAAATACCCCAACGCAGTCTGCTTTTTCCCTTCCTCCATCTCCTCGTCCTCGTCGTCAGAATCACCTTCTTCTGGAGCAGACCGCCGTTTCAGATCATTTGCCGCTGCACAGCGTCCCAGGAAGACTAGATTCTTGACCGCCTCATCCGCGAGCAGGGCTGTGAGACCGGGCGTTTTGAACATGTGCACTGTGCGACGGATTAGCTCTGAGATATCGTCTCCGCTGAGCTTCAGGCCCCCTGAGCCTTTAAGTGGAAGGCCTTCCAGTTTATACTCGATGTTGTTTCGTGCAAAATCCGCGAAATAGATGCTAATGAGCTTGGCGGCAGATAGCTTGACCCAGGCATGGGGAAATGACAGGCAATTCCGGACTGCGGACCAGAGGGATTTGGCTTTCGAGGATAATAAAGTGTCTGGGAATTTTTGGACAAGGATAGTGGCCAGTTGGAGAGCGGCGTAGATTTGCTCCCAGTCGGAGTCGGAATCTTCGGCCGTCTTGACAGTTGCTAGAATACTTTCCTGGAGCATAGAGACATCCCCATCGTCATTTCCATGGGACTCGTAGTAGAAGCCGTACGTTTGAAGTGCTAGTCGGACTACGGACGTGTTCTCGCTTTGCTTGATCCATGATCGAAGGAGAGTGAGGAAAGTAGTCATTCGTTCCTGGTCGGCTTTCTTGAAGGTCTCCTTGAGGACTTCTCCGGCTGCCATGCGGCACTTTTCGCTATCGTCGTTGGCCAATACAAAGATTAGGGGCACGAAGCAAGTTGCTGATATCTCTTGAACGAATTCGTCAGACGACTTGGCAAGGAGGAGATGAATGACTTCGAGAATCGAGAGTCGTCCACCTTCGCGCTCGTATTTCAAGTTCGCGACAATAAATCCGAGTTGTTTGGTCCATCGACTCTTCTGTTGCGGGTAGTCTCGAAGGAATTGGAAGTATGCGCCTCTTGCTAGATCTCTGGTGTCCTTATCATCATTCGTAACCATTACTGTTCCGACATAATCAAGCGTATCGTACACAACGGCAGTCTGGACCTTGGCATCCATGACAGCCCGCAAGAAGTTGAAGGTCACGTGTCGACGCTCTGGTTCGGTCATATCATCCTTCAGCCTGGTGAGCAACACATCCACGGCTGTATCCTTGACAGTTACATCTTGACGATCACGCAGTACAACTGACAGAAGCTTCAGCGAAGCCTGAGCAATGTCGGAAGTAGTAGTGGAAGAAGCAGAGATGCTCCTTGTCGCTTCCGCTGCCGCAATTCTATATAAATCTGTCCCGCTTGCAAACTTCTTCGCAATTGTTTCAACTCTCTTAATCTTCAGTGGTACCTTGACAATGGTAGCAAGTAGTCTGAAAGCCGATACTTTGACTTCTTCTTCGGCTTCGACAACCGCATCTCCAAGGATTTCAATAAAATCGGCAAGGTTGCTGGATGTTCGGAGATTGTCGTATTTCTTGAGCACGGATCGAAGGACATCGAAGGCAAACCTCACCAGTTTGTACGTGTAGATAGTCGTGCTTCCCCTTTCGCCACTCTTCTTGGCGCCCTTCTGCACAAGGTACCGCTTGAGTCTGTAATCGCTTTTGACTTTCTGCTCTGGCTTGCCGGCATTGTACACATCCTGAATGACCTCATAACAGAATATGAGGCTGTCTCGACTTTGCGCAGCGGAATTTTTTAGCAGACCACTACTAATTCTGTTAAGCAGCTCATCAATCTTGCGGACCATCTTCAAGTTGAGCTTTTCCTTCAGCAGCACCTGTATGGGTCTGACCAGGTCTGTCAATCTGCTCAAAGTGGCGGTTTTGGCAATTAATTCCATCGAGTCTTGACTCTTGCTGCTCTTGACTTCCTTCATCTTGCTCACATACTCCTCGGCATCCTTTTCTTGACCCGTTGCTCCGAAGATATCATCCATGATAATTGCAACGATGGATGGTAGACAGTAATCCAGATCGCCAGGTGCGTACTCGGGAGTTGTAGCCACGAGTAGTGAGTGCATGGTATAAGATAACACGTGAAGTTGGGAGCCTCTCGCCAACGCCCCGCGTAGTTCCTTCAAGACGAATCCGAAGCAAGAGGGGCCGAGTAAGACGCATATCTTGGTCAACGTATCTCGAGTCATATCTCTTGATTCTTGCGCTTTACTTCGGAGGATGTGACAGATATCAGTTAAGACAGGTGGCAGCCGTTCGGTCAATTGGTCTTCAGGCAGAAGCTTCAGGAGGCGAACAATGATTACTGCAACTGGCACACGGAGACTGACAGTAGACTCGTCCTTGTGGTGAAGATATTTTGTAAGAGGGGGTAAGATGTTTGACGTGAGGTCATCCGCGAGTTTGAGTCCCTTAGGTATTGTCACTGCCAATGTGGATCGCTTTTTGGGGAGATCTTCAACAGCATCGCCTGTGGCATCAGGGGCTTGTGCAACCAAAGCGAGGGCATCTATGACCTTTCCAAGCAATCGGATAATTTGCTTCTCCAAATCTGGTTTCCCTTCAACGTATCCGATGAACCGCCGGAGCATTGCTCGATATTGAGGCCATTCCAGGGAACCCGATAAGATCCCAATAGTAGTCGTAGCTTCGGCTGCCAGATTATGCGCTTCGTTTCCCTCTGCTCGGTCGAAGATGAAGTGCTCAATAATTGGAACAAAGAAATGGCTAACATTCTTGCCCCTAAGCTCTCCTCGCTCTGCAGCCGCAGCGACTTGTCCAAGAGCACTCAACTGTCTACCTTTGCCAGCGGTCAAAATATTGTTGAAGAATGAAGACTCTAACTCATCGTCGCCGGCGAGAAGGCTGTTCATATCGCTGACTTCTGACCAAGTTGAAAATGTTCGGACTAGGTGGGCCATTACTTTCAGATATTCTCGCCTGATGACCTCAGATGGCTCTCGTGCGCCTGAAAAGAGTGCTGGAAGAAGGATAGATGAAAGCATGCCCTCGAAGGCGGCTTTCTCGGATTCATCTTTCGTCTTTCCTGCCGTGTCGATAAATTGGCATATACCATCGGACGAGTTCGAGGACAGTATTCCAAACTCCTCATCGTGTCGTATATAGTAAAGCATGTTGTAAAGCAGCGGCGTCCATTGACGAGCAGTGAAAGCCACATCTCTTGGGGAATTAATAACATTAAAGGCCTTGAGTCTTCGATCATAATCGGGCTCATCAAGGCGACCCACAGCAAAGGAGTTAAGGTCTACGCATATTGATGCAACCTCTTCGATCACTGGATCTCTTTGTGAATATACCAGCAAGACCCGAGAGAGGACTTCTCGGCTAGCCTTGTCTTTGAAAAATCCAAAGAGCGAAGTCACAGTATGATAGACTTTGTCTTTTAGCTCAGCATCATTCTGAAGATCGTAATGTGGAACGAAGTGCTCTAGCACTAAGAGCAGACCTCCTTTTGTCTTGGGATTGACTCGTCGGGAGGGTTGGTCGAGTAGGAAAATCGAAACATCCACCAAGTTGTGAGCTTGGGTCGACGTAGAGACGAATGGCGCGAGCTCAGAGACAGTCGTAACGCAAGACTCGAGCAAATCTTTGCTGAGGTCATGTTGCCCTCGGAGAACTCCACCAATCTGTGTCAAGAAATGATCCATATTGGGCGTGAGGAGCTCGGACTTTACTTTGTCATAGATCCTATCGCTTTCGTCTTCCCGACCCAGCTTAACCACGTTCCTAAGGATGTTTAGAGCAAAGAGTTTGACTTCGTCCTTGGACTTTTGGGGTGCAAGGCATTCTGCGACTTTGGGTAGAATCTTCTTATGACTACCCAGGAAGAGCACAGTCTGAGGGGTGCTTGACCAAGTCGAGAGCAGTCTGAGTATGGCGGAAATACTCTGCGCAGTCTCGATGGGGAGGTTCTCGAGTCTTGGACCGACAACATCATTGATGATGCTGCTGAGATACGCAGACCAGTCAAAGCCCGTGGCATTCGAAAATAAAAGAATCAGGGATTTCAAGCCTGTCTGGCGAACAACTTTTAACAAAGAGGTCTGGGTTACCCGATTGGCTTCTTCGTCGATCTCTTCAGTATCATCCTGCAACTGGCGAGAGCTGAAGATGGTGCAATAGAGCACTGCTTGTACCAACTTGTCGGCGAAAGGGATAACTTTTGTTCCAAGCTCTTTCAAAACGCCTTCCAGCATATTTGTTAGACCGACCTGCTTTCTAATACTGAGGAGTTCAGTGTCAAATATGGAGTTTTGCACGATGCCGTTCTCAACCAAATGAATATCCTGGAGCTCACCAAGAGCGATGTCCAAGAACCCTCCGACGTCTCTGATATTCAGATTTCGTAGAACTGTTAATCTTCGGGCTTCCATTCCTTGTCGACCACTGGCGGACCCCTTCCGGGAAATTGAACGGCCATATAGAATTCGGAGGAGTACCGGCATGAGAGCCTCACGATGCTCTGCTTGAACCAATGTCTGGCCTTGCAACAAGATGGTGATTTCGTCCTTGAAACGTGCTTCATCCAGTAAATTAAGAAGATTTTCTTCGTAAGGTCTGATGCTACCATTCTTCCAAGTGAAAATTGCCTTGAGAGCAGATTTCTGAATCTCGATGTCACCGTTTGCCAGAAGTTGCAAAAGGGCACTATGCACATCTGCAGCTCTGAATAACGATACTGAGTTCACGAAAAGTCCGAATAAATCGAGTTGTGATTTCTGGTCTTTTCTTGTCCAGCCACTAGAAACGGCTTCACCATCACTAGGTTCGATCTCATCAATCTGCTTACTAGCCCAGGAGAGGAACATTGGAACGAGCTGGCGGGAGCGCTTCTCGGCAATGGCTGGCGCGACAGCAAGTATTCGAAGGGCTTGTGCTCTGGCAGAGGCTGGTCGATCCGCAACCAATTTCTGAGCGTCTTCGAACTTTTGTAGCATTGTGTCACGAGCATTCGCGACCTCAGCATTTGCCTCCTTCGCGAGCCGATCTAGCTTCATGAGGTTGGAGCACTCGAAATCGGTGCGGTCGTTATTGCGTGATTGCTCCACGGTTCGAGCAGAGCCATCCCAAATCGCAGAAGGGGTTTCCAACCATTCAAAAGCAAGTTGACCTACAGCCTCCTCCCCTGGCTTCGTTTCCGCTATCTGCTTGAGCGCTGCGCAGGCATCTTCCCAAAGCTGGGAAAGGTTCACAGTCAGCATACCAAAACAGAATGATGGGATCGCTTGCTTCAGCCATGAAGACGGTGACTGATGGGAATACAAGCTCGCTACTTTGCGAATATGCATAGAAGCTGAGCGAGAAGTCTGTAAATCTAGGGGTGTCTGTTCCACCATAAGCATGATAGACAACGCTTCGGAAGTCGAGTTTTGATCGGTCGTATAAATGTGATCCAATAGACGTAAAGAAAGGAGCCTCAGCTTATGAGAGCCTGTCGAGAGATTGGCAACCAACGAAGTAATCAATAGGTCTTCGTCACCATCAACACTCGTTTCTTTCGAGTCTAGCCCGGACTTCGGATTTGGTAATGTCTTGAGACTACTCTGGTAATCAAGTAAGGCCTCGAGAAAATCGGGTAAACGAGCATATCTAGGAGCAGCAGCTCGTAGCAACGGTTCCAGTGCACGGTCAACTTCCCCAGCTCCCTTGCTCATCCTCGAAAATGCACTGAAACCTCGGCCAACGATAAAATTCGCCTCTTCTGGGGCGAGGGATGATGATGGTCGCAACGCAAGTTTCAGCTTTCGAAGTAGAATTTCGGAAATTCTGGCATTTGTCGATGGGTGAACTACAGTGGATGCTAGAACTTCTAAAAGAGCGTTATACTTAGGTAGGCACCGGTCGTGCCAAGTCGTTGGGCTTCTATCGTGTATGGCTGGTGACGCTTGCTCTGGGAATGGTGATACTTCCAACTTCTCGAATTTGCTGACTATCTGGTCCTGCCAAGACTGGGGTAGAGTGAAGCCTTCCTTGCCGCGAGGAGTTTGCAGGACCCCTGAAGATACCATTTTAGGCAGTAAAACAGACAAAGTGTCTCCATTACGTGCATCTGACCAATGTGCAATTACGAACCTATTTGTACGTTAGAATGGGTATGAGAACGGGCTCAGGAATAGTTTACCTCTGAAAGTAGGGTAGCACAATGGTGCGAAACCGTTCTGGCTCAGCATCAGAAAGATATGAGCAGAAAGGTAAAAACCATGTCGCTAATGGGTCCTTGGTCAAAGAATCCATGAATGGAGAGATGAAACGTATCATGGCATCCATAGGGACATATTGAAGAATAATCGATACGCTCAGTACCAGAGAACTCCAAATGTCCACTTCTGGCTCAAACTTGGAGACAATACTGACGTTCTTGGAGACTGCGCGAAGAACGCTGGACATTGCTTCAAGAAGCGCGGGCCAGTCATTAACGCGGCTCGCTTTCCTTACCCCAGATACAATGCCGATTGTTCGTGCGAAGAGAAGCAGGCGCCCGAGGTCGGGTTTTGTTTTCGATGTTTGGAATGCCTCGGCTGCTTCGTTCGTCCCCCTAATGACTATATCCATAATATTCTTGAATGTTTCTGAGTTCGTTTGATGTATGATACTGGTCAATACACCAAAAATAACGTTCATCCATGGAGATGGCTCCTTGGCCGCAAAATCTTCGTCGTCCAGAACTGAGATTAAGGATTGAAAGATGGCAGCCCCCGAAGTGTGTACAGTCCAGCCATTTCCTCTCATTGCCTGAGCAAACATTGTCATAATTCCATGATAGTAAAGTCCGAATTCCTTAGATCCAAAGATGCTAGCGAGATCAGATTTGGCGTGAAGCACAATAATCGGAAGACATTCCTCCCTATGGGCTGGAGCCCCAGCCTTCGTGATCAAGAAGCTCATGGCTTCGGCAGCAAATCGGGCTATGTGTGGCTGTTGGCGATGTTTCCCCAAAAGAGGGGCCATGAGATCGTATGTTGGCCTGAGATCCAGTATCAGGTGTCGGGACAAGTACTTGAACATAAATGTTAAGCACGTAAAACTCCACTCAATAACCTCGACATTTTGAGGAGTCCCTGCGATAGATGTGACAACTTCCAATACCCTTGGAAAGTGCCTCATAAACCGGCCTCCTAAATCATGCGCAAAATCCGTCACCAATTCGAGCAGAGGTTCCATGGATTCCCTTTCCCTCTTCTCCATATATGTCACCAAATTTTCCATAATCTGGTCCTCGAAATGCAGAATCTGAGGAAGACTGTCGCACATTTTTAGCACTTCTTGCGAGAAGGCTACAAAGCCCTCGGACATGTTGAGATCCTGCCATTTTTCTAACCCGGATTTGAAATAGGAGGTGGTGGTAGAGAGGTCTTCGGCATCGAGATCATGACGGCGAACTCGTCGGATGGGGTCGAGAGAGTTCAGTTTGGATACTTTCGTAGTAAAGGATTCCCAGCGGTGATTCTTCTGGTGAAGAGTGCCCTTCTTGACCTTGCGGGTCTTGACAATCCTCCCTGAATTCTTAGCCGGCATGTTGGATATGGATACGCGGAGAGCATCCCACGAGTTGTTTGTGAGATTTACATGTACATATAAAAGTAAAACCACTCACTTGAGCTTTTGCGGTTCGGAATATTTTTGCGGGACAGACGGTGGAGAACGGCAGAATTCTTGAAGAAGGTTAGCGCGGGCTGAGCTGATAAGATAAGGATCTGCTCAAAAATACTCGTATCGCGCGCGACGCGACTTCACTTGGGAACTACAATTGTCGCAACTTCAATTACGTCTGCCCTTCTAGCTTTCCCACTGCGTGAAGATGGCATCCAAGATGTATGTATCACGCTCAAATCTGCTAAACATATTTGCCCCCATTACCTGGAACATCGAACTGACAAACTAAAAACAGAATTGTCCTTGGGGACATCAACGGTCAATTACAGCCAGTATTTACCAAATTATCGACTCTTCACGCAAAGAATAGCTTCGCCTTTGCCATTGTCACCGGCAAATTATTCTCAGAAGACAACGACGCTGTTACCGAGCTTCTTACAAACAAAATAACTATACCTCTTCCTACATACTTTACCGTTGCCACAACGCCTCTTCCCCAGCGCATCATTGAGAAAATCGAGAAAGATGAAGAGGTGAGGTTCAATTGAATACGGGCATTGTCGCTTTCAAGTCGATGCTAATTCATTTGGTAGATCTGTCCCAACCTCCACTACCTAGGAAAACGAAGTACCACTAAGACCTCAGAGGGCATCAAAATAGTCACACTTGGAGGACAACTCGACCAAAGCATAGTTGGGGGGACTTCCAAAGAGCAATATCTACCATTTCACACTATTGGCGATGCCAAGGCTTTGCATGGTGCAAATTCGGCCGATATCCTTCTTACAACCACATGGCCTGCTCTAATCAGAACTGGCTCTAAAATCCCGCTTCCTGATGGGGTCACGGATGCCACAGGTCAGGACCACATTGCGGATCTTTGTGCCTTTCTCAAGCCTCGTTACCATTTCTCGGTTTCTTCGGAACTCTTCTTTGAAAGAGAACCATTCTTCCATACACCGACTCAAGACGCACCTGATGTCCGGCCACTGACTCGATTCATCTCCCTTGCCGCACACGGAAACTCCTCCAAACAGAAGGCTTTATACGCATTCTCTCTTCCGACTTCGGTCGATCCAACTACTCCACTGCCACCCGGTGCTACAGCTTCACCATTCATCTCAAAACCAAATCGCAACAAGCGGCCAGCTTTGGAGTCGGACCCATACTCTAGATACGGCAATCATGACCGCAATGGATATCAGAATAAGAGAGGCAGGGGCCCTAGAGGCCAAAGACAACCCCCACCGGGACCTGACCAATGTTTTTTCTGTCTTTCCAACCCAAATCTTGACACTCATCTCATTTCTTCGATTGGTGATGATTCCTATCTCACGCTTGCCAAGGGTCCTTTGACCTTATCGGATTCATATGCCACCTCTGGCATAGACTTCCCCGCTCATGCGCTAATCATTCCACTTACACACTCTGCGACTATCGCCGCCATTCCTGAAACCGAAGAGGAAAAGTCCAAGGAGAAGACTTTCGCCGAGATGAACAAATTCAAGGAGAAATTGCAATCAATGATTGCCGACCGAAGTAACAACCAGCTGGGCGCCGTTACTTACGAGATCAGCAAAGGCAATGGAGTTCACACTCACTGGCAATTCGTACCAATGCCTGCAGAGACGATTCGCAAAGGCTTGGTTGAAGCCGCATTCCGCGTCGAAGCCGAAAATCTATCCTACCCCCCGTTCGAGGTTCGTGATCCAGGTATAGGTCAGAATGAGGGAGACTTCTTCCGGGTCTGGATCTGGACACCACCGAGCGAGGACGAAGCGGAAGGTAGCACTAAGTGCATTACCATGCCATTCGATTATAGTAACAAATTCTCACTGCAATTCGGCAGAAGTGTACTGGCGAAATTGCTGGGGTTGGAGAAGAGACTGCAGTGGCGGGATTGTGCGCAGACGGTGGACGAGGAGAAAAAGGACACCGAAGCTTTCAAAGCGGCATTCAAGGAATTTGATTTTACTCTTTGAGCAGCGTGGATACCCAAAGTCTGAATATGCATTTACATGGCGTTAGTGGGATGGGATTGGAAAGCCATTGGCGGCGAAGCATTGGTGGGAAAAGTTGATGCATTTACGATATTCATACGGCAGACTACTTACTTATGCTTTACATAATCGGCCGTTCGCCACGGCTCCCGCCTGGATTAAGGGAGATATTATAGACAGAATATTTGGATCTTCATCTTGACGGCGACGTTCGTACCAGAGCGTCTGCTTGAAGTCGACGACTCCTTCAGATCGATCTCAATATCAATATTAGTCTATCCTATCCTTAGACCTTCCTTGTCCCTCCCTGTCCATACACACAAGCGTGATTTGTTATACGTGTCCTGTGTTATTATCATCTTCCCTGATAAAAAAATCATCGACTTTATCTTCTTTCTTGTTGCTCGGAGATCACTTCTACACTACGTCACCGTCATTTCTTTCCAGCTCACCTCTAACATATATACCACACCTGCCATCCGCTTCGTTTTGTCGCGTCGCATCTTTCTTTCTTTCTTTGTGTCTTTCCCCATCTTCCAGCCGAACCCACAAGAGAACAAGAAGGAAAGGAGGTGGCCCTACGAGTGAAAATCCTCAGGACTAACATGGCAAGACCCATTTCTTGATAATATTCCCACCTCTACACCGCACTGAGGAGTGTGTAAATCTTCATCATACATCTTGATTATTTTCTTTGGTGCATATCCATACATAAATTTCTCTTGGGATTTATTACAGTACCTTCACTCTTACGTCCTATCCGAGACTATTGAACGCGAGCAGATTGGGGTGCGTGCCAAGGAGTTAAGGCCCATTGCTCAATAGCTATCTTGTGGAACTGAATCCTGTATGCTAGATTCGGGTTTTCAAAGCCTCTAATGCTCTTACACAAGTGCGAGTGATATTATAGTACATTGACAAAGGGGAGGGGTAAAGGAAAGGGGGCGGGGGCTTTAGCGAGCCATCCTGTAAATTTAG
>QGMF01000804.1:0-16771 GCA_007821475.1 Lachnellula arida
GGTTTGAGGGTTTTGGTTGGATGAGGGGGGTTTGGATTGGGGGGTTTGGCAATGTGGTACGTTTCGAGAGCTTGGCCTTGGCCTTTAAAAACAGCTTCAGAGCTGTGCAGGCGTATGTACTTTTTTTGCTTTAAATTTCGGCGTTATTCTCCTGTAGTTTTAGTTGCTGCTCGCAGGTTTCCAATGATTTGTCCAGTAATTGTCCGGCCTAACCTGATAAATAACCGGCGTATCAGTATAGTAGAAAGCCGGGTATTAGGATAGAGTTTAGCAGCATATAAGCTATTTCGGGAGCTTGCATATCTCCTATAGTATTTTACAGTCTTCTCTATAAAAGGAAGGTTTGCGGTGGATAGGAAAAGTAACACTAGCTTGTAATGTGCTAGGTGGCGTGAATATTAAAAGTCGACGAGGGCTAAAACACTATAGGATACATAGGCTTTTAAAACGGCTCCGGGCTCCTCAGCTCCCATAAAAAAGAATTTCTTTTTTGTATGGGAATAAGTTCACGCTAGTCGTGCATATTAGGATCACTAGCTGTGTGTAGGTGGTGGGACAAAACAGGGATAAGACTCGAGCTCGCAGGGAAACCCTATAGGCGCCAAGTAATTCACAAAGCGTGGATGGAATTTGTCTTATAACTGACACATAAGATGATTTCGAGAAAGTTGTTTTACTGTTTCTATCATTCAAACGGCTGGTATTACCCAGATATGTGTTGGTCTCACTAAACCTTGGTGTCCTTGATCTCAGGAGAGGTGACATGCTCACTAGTCTCCACTTCCCCCTTCTCAAAAACACCTTCTCCTCGCCCACTGCTCTCCTCATCAACAGTCCTATTCTCCAGTCCAATCTCAGCAGTAGCGAACTTATCCGCCGGGTCTCTATACGCCGGCACGAAATTAACACAGATAGCATAGCTCCAAGCCGCGACGAAGAACGCAAGCGGCACGCTCATAGCCGTCGCTGTAGAATTATTCAGATCAGCAGCTGCCCCAAGCAACGGAGGCACACACGCCCCCCCCCGCCACCCCTCCAACGATGAACCCCGAGCCCCGCTTCGTGTATTTCCCCAGGCCGCGCATCCCGAGCGCGACGATCGTGGGAAAGCAGATGCTCTCGAAGAAGAGCGTGAGATACAGCATCGACATCCCCGTGTTGCCCCGCTGCGTGATGCTCGGCGCGACGAATACCATGCACATGGTGAGGTAGAACAAGAAGACCCAGCGCGGTCGGACGTACTTCATGAGCGCAACGCCCAGGAAACGACCGGCTGAAAAGGCGCCCTGCGCTCCAGCGAGGAGCTTGGCGCCTAGTGCCGAGTCCGTGTTGGGTCGCGTCTCGGTCACGTAGTTGATGAAGTACGATGCGATGCCTATTTGCGCACCCGTGTAGCAGAACTGGGAAAAGGCGGCGTGGAAGAGGCGGTACTGTTTGTAGAATGGTTTGTTGTCGGCGTTTGCGTGGGTTTCTTCGGCTTGGAAGGCCATGTCTGCGTCTGTAACTTCTGGGATGGGAGAGCTGGCGAAGCGGTTAGTAGGTGTGGATTCAGAAAGGCAAGATTGGGTTTCTTACAAATAGAAAAGACCAGCGAGCAAGAAGACGAAGATAGCAATGGCGAGATACACCCATTGCACATTCTTCAATGCTGCAGGGTCATCAGCTGTCTTGGTGAAGAAGACATAAGAGCCAAGAACGGGCGCCACCACCGTTCCGATCCCGTTGAACGCTTGCGAGAGATTGATTCGCATCTCCGCATATCTCGGTGGACCACAAACTAAAACCCGTCAACAAATGCTCTCGTCTCACAAAAGTATGGGTCCCAACGTACCAGTGATATAGGGATTGGCAGCCGTTTCTAGCGAGCCCAGCCCATTTCCAATGATGAAAATCGCGGCACAAAACCCCCCGAACGACCGGTGTAGAATACAGGGCCAGGCGATGAGAGCTCCAATACCGTAGAGACAGAGTCCCCAGATAAAGACCGGCTTATATCCATAGTGGCGGAGAATCCAGTTCGCGTGTCCTAGGGATGCGAGCGGATATGCACTTTGAGGACACTTATCAGCATCAGGTTCCACAACATCATAGAACTCACGTACCCAAAATACGCAGCTTGGAGACCTGATGATCTGGCTCTGGTGATATGGAGCGTGTTCTGAAAATGTTTATTTAAAGTATCGAGAAGCCCGTACGAGAAGCCCTATATGAAAGAGTTAGCGTTAAGTTCATTGTTATGCAATTGCAATTGAGAAACATACCCAGAGGAAAAATAAGATCGTGACGAGACACAGCGGATATATGGATTCTCTCAGCGTCAGCTGCGCAGCTTGCGTCCTCTCCTTGTCGCTAACTTTCAGGGAGTGTTTCTTGAAGAATTTAACCATCTTGGCAGATTTAGCTCTAAATAAAAGACACAAAAAGTCAGGTTCTAGCTCGGGTTCCGAGGAGGGGAGGGATTGCACGGTATTTAAACGATACTGTACTGTAGTAGTATGCGAAATGCATTTACCCGTGGGGCTTTCCTGGACGGGGTTGTACAGATTGCGGGGTAAACCACTTGAAATGCTTTCTGTTGTTGGAAGGTGGGGCTTTGGAACATGCATAATCTTTGAAGGGGAATGATCCGCGGCAATTGAAGCCGAACTATAGGTATTCCGGGGTAGAGCTTGATCCAGGCCAATCTCGAATCTTTAGGGAAGTACTCGCGCGAATTGAAACCGAGTGGTGGTGAAGTTACGTCAACTAAGCGAGGATAATGGCTCACGTGTTCTATATATTCAAAAAGGGGAAGAACATGAGCTTGGCGAGGCACAGGTGCTGGGCCTCCTGTTTTCGATAGCTGCTTGAATAATCAATGGTCCTAGTGCCAAGCTGCAATTACGTCCTCCTAGCCGATTTCAAAAAGGAATGTACGTTCCATTCCTACAATCAAACCCCAGGTCAGGATTCAACTTGGCCGTAGCGTTCAAACAAATAACCGTCGTGGCTTCCTCGCGTTCCGGGAATAGATGAATGTTTTTCGTCGCAAAATTCCGACAAGACGAATTCGTATTGCATTCCACTATCATAGCCTCCGTATGATTCAAGTTCGGCAAGCCAGCATCATACCAGCAGGGATCTGTTACACAGGATCCATCGCCGGGTCGAAAGGTGTTGATCGACCCTATGAAATTCACCCACCTGAAGTCCCTCATCTGGACTGTAGAGTTGTTTGGCCTCCCGATCGTTGCGCCATTTTCGAGCTGTGTTTGGTTCGAGCCTTGGTTATAATACGTTTGCGTGACAAATATGGGGAAGGTGACGTTATTAGTCCGGATATTGGACCAAGTGACATTCTGTGCCAGACCCTGCCCCCCAATCCAGGACTTGAATCGCGCAGCATAGACGGCGTTGATGACCGTTACGTTGTCGAATTTGATGTTGGAGACGTTCGCAAAGGATCCTTGGTTTTGACCCAGAGAGCCGATACTCATCCCATGGCTTTGGTACCCGATTGTTCCACCTTGGAAGAGAATATCATGTGCGCCAGATTGAACTGCGATGGCGTCGTCACCGTTGAAAATAAGACTGTCGAGAATTTTGATGTTCGTGCCGGTCACATCAAAAGCATCCTTATTGAAGGGAAAGCTTCCAGTTGTCGAGAAAGCATCAACCACAGTATCACTGACCGTGATATTATCCCCAGTAAGTTGCACACCCCAGGCAATTGGCTTCTTTGACATGAAGTGTTGAAGTGATCCATGCGTGGTATTGAAGCTCATCAGATGAGGCCGAGCAGCGATTCCAGTTCCATTGACGGGATTTGCATCCCACCACGCCTGACCATACGAATATATCCAGCCGTTTGTGAGATTGCTGGTTCCGATGAAATCAATTGATGATCCAGCAAGTTTGAACCAGTACAGCGCGGTGGAATACGTGAGAGCATTGCTGGCGTTGACAGCTGCTTGGACAGTGGCTATCTTTCGAGGAAGATGAAGATTGCCCTGCAAGTGGATCTCGACGTTGCTGAGATTGGTCGCACTGATGGGAGTCAAGATATTATAGTCTGTCCCCTCACTGAAAAGAATGACTGCATCCTGCGAGCATTCTGCAAAAGCTGAAGCCACAGCTGGTGAATCATTCAATGTCCCATTCGAAGAGCGATATTTTGAAGCAACGGTACAGGTTTTTCGTGGATACGTTCCATTCCATGAGAAGGAATTTACAGCAGCGGCGCAAAAACAAAGGACATGCAAGATTATATGAGAAAAATGCATGGTGTAGAGTATCATCAACTAGAAGCGCAGAAGGAAAGTGTGCTAGATTGATTTGCACTTCAAGATACGACAAAGTCTTCTTGATATATATGCTCATAACTTCATTTCCGCGGCTTCTATTGCTGCAACTTAACCAAAACTCATCCTGAAGTCCCGGAATTATTACCGTCGTGTTTCTCATTAGATAGAGTGTCGATGAGATATCGTGAAGAGAATCGCCGGATAAAGGGGAACCAATCGCTGAACGTGGGAAAATATGCAGGTTAACCCCGCAAAATAGTTTTCCCTATACTTTTCTTGGCTGGAGTAGACACTGCACTTGCGATTGGTGGAAACTACACAATTCCTAGCTCCATATAAAGGCTTAGAAGCTGATACTCATCATCACGAAGTTTTTAACCAAGTAGTTTGCCGAAAGCACGGAGTTCACGCATAAACTCAAAGTGGGAAACAACCAAGAACTTGCGAGTGCACCTAGCCTAAAAGGTCGCTTCAAATGCAAATAACCTGGTTAATATTCCAATGAAAATATGTAAGGATAAATCAATGCCAACTTTTCTCGGCGGCCTCCTCTACTTTGCCTCTCCAAATCCCTTCTTCACTTCAGCCGCAAACTCTCCTAACGTGGAAAAAGAAGCAGCCAATTGCACTTGGTCTTTGAACTCCTCGTACTTCCCACCCATCGCAGCATCATCTTCAGATCTCTTGATCCACACACTCGGCCTCAACCCGAACTTCTTCGCCGGCCGATGATCATGCTGAATACTCTGAGCAACCTTCAGAATCTCATCCTTCTTCACCCCAAAATCCTTCTCCGCATGCTCAACCATATACTGGAAGTTCCTCAGATCAGGCTTATACGACCCAATGTCCTCAGCTGTATAGATCCCGTCAAACTTGACACCCTTGAGAGGCCCAGCGAGAGTTCGCGAGAATGAGGCGTTGTCGACGTTGGACAGCACAACGAGCTTGTAGTGCCGGCCCAACTCCTGCATAGCGGCAACGGTATCAGGGAAAGCAGGCCACTTTCCAATGGTAGCGCCAAACGCTTCGGCTTCGGCTGCATCGAATGGGACCTGAAGCTTTGCTGCGATCCGTTCGTAGGCGGTTGCTAGGATTTTTGAGTATGCAAGAGTGGGGTGCTCGGTTTGGATTGCGAGCTCGAAATTTGTATATTCGGTGAGAACAAATCTCCGGTTTGCAGCTGGCGTGTTTTGATCTGGATGGTGCGGATCGTTCTGCGGCAATTTTGAAAGTAGAGGAAGGAGTGCTTCGTAGATACCTGATTCCCAGTCGATCAGCGTGCCGTAGATGTCGAAGCTGAGGAGCTTGTACTCGGTGGGGTTGAACACCATATTTGGAGCTGGTGGAGATAGCTTTCTGATGAATGGTTGGAAAGTATAAGATTCAATATATCAATGAAGGATTTTTTGGCATCTAAAGGGCCTTTTGTTGTCATACAATAGTATCACGTGCGTGTAGCTCGGAGGGCGTAGTTCAAGAGACTCCGAGGAGGCTGCACAACGCGAGGTATATTGAAAATTCCAGCATGATCTTCGTTTTGGCGGTTTATTTAATTATTATTCGTGACTTTAATTCAGTCTAAGGTACCTAATAATACTTGTAAGTGAAGATGCTAGTTCAGGATGTGGCTATAAGAAAACTCGCTAAAATATAGCACATAGTTGTTGGGATTTGAGGGTGGTGATGTCTGTATTATAGGTGGTTACGTGTCTCTAAGCTATAGATGCAGAGTTTTATGTGGTCTGCTGTCCAAGCAATATAAAGTCCAACACGCCCTCTTATTGGTAGCTCAGCAGCACCCTATGCTAGCGCCAAATGCGCCCCCTGAATAGTGAATCCCTAATCCAAAAATCCAAAACAAAATCCAAATAAAATCCAAATAAAATCCAACCTAAATGCATTGCCTAAGCCTTATTAACTCCCACAACAGCGCCTCTCTAGGCTTGTGACCACCCACATCTCCTAGTGGAAGTTCAGTGCCCCACGCTATGCTAGCGTGTTGTAGTACAAGAGTGCCCCTGGCTTCTCTGTCACATATATGCCTCCCCAAGTGAGGGCTTCCGCTTGTGGGCCTCACTTCGCCGAGGGCTTGTGCCTCCAACGAGGGCTTCCCTTGACGATATTTAGGGCGAGCCAGGCTCTTCCCTTCTCTCCCCTTGTTAATATATTACAGAAATCATTCTTCGGAACACACTTTCAGAAAGGGAGCCTGAGCTGGAGTATCCTATTGTGGCGTTCGGGTCTCGCGTCGAGATCCGCGGCTCAGTTGAGTAATATTATATCAATTATTGATCTAGCAGAAGTCTAACCTCGGATTGAAGTAGATGGAGAAACCCGTTTACAGGTTCGTGTGAGATACTCTATTCACGGGGGTTGAGTTTATTAGTGTGATGGCGCAGTGCTGAAGATGCAGAATAATCATTATATCATCTGGACCAGTCGCGGCATTGATATGATTCGTCTGATTCACTTCCTCGTAACATATATCTATATTAAGGCAGATCTTCAATATCATAATATATTCTGATATTTAATTTGATCACTATGTGTTACACAGTTGTGTAAGCTGACATTATATACGTCAATCAAGCTTTCTCTAAGGGATTAAAGGATTGATCTTACCGGAACTCGTTAATCTTAGCCGCAGGATAGCTAATTACTAGCTTAGACGAGTGAGTATCTGTGCTGCATATCAACAGTAAGATACATAGTTTCATGTGCGTATAGCGTAATGGTCACATTTGGAATTTTGAAGGATTCTCTTATACAAAATCCACGAATCAAGATGGGAGTGCCTAGCATCAGGTATTTGTACTATCTTGCCATCCCAAGTATAAATGGCTCCATCATTCCCACCCAGTCCTGTCACTCAAACCTCTTCCACATCTAAGAAACAAGCACTCTTCCTATCCAACACCTTTATTATAAGAATTATTTCATCCTCTTTATCCTCTTTATCCTCTCCATCGCCATCATGCAATTCAGTAAGATTGCCGCTCTTATCACTGGCCTGGTCGCTATGGCCTCTGCTGTTACCGTCCCAGTATGTTTATATAAGCTTCCGCTTTACACTGACACCAGCTGATTTATATATCTATAGGAAAATCTGAAAGCTAGAGATGTCGATGTTGCAGGTTGCGTGGTAAGTTTTGATCTCGGAAATTCTCTTCATCTTTCTATCTTATTGCTTTCATATACTGATATAAAGTTCTAGCAAATTGCAAATGGACTGGGATGCCCTCCGGCCCACCCAAAAAACTGCGGAGACATTGCCAATGGCAACCATCATTGCTGCGTATGTAAAAGTTCTCGTAAAGACATTGATGATAGACTGTTACTGACAAGGCTTAGAAAACTATCGGAGACTGTCCCGCTTAAAATACTTGCTATGGTCAAGCTTTAGGGGAGGGGGAAGGGGAAGGAGAGGGGGAAGTTGAGGGGGCGAGCATAAATGGGACTGAACCAATGCGGAGGGACTCTTTGATTTTGACACTTTCCTTCGTCTTCCAACGATTATCTTCAACAGATAATAAGACACTCATTAGCTGAATAAAAAACTGATTGGCCAATCACTTCCTCTCTTACGCCACCTATCTACTTGATTTGACATCTTTTGATTGTGTTGACCGATCGCATTAGAGCTACTTCTGCCTTCAAACTTGTTATAGTCTGAAAGTAAAGTAGGTGGTTCTCACAAGCAGGTATACAAGAAAATCGATATCCTCTAGGTGAAGAACTAATTAAGAAGGAACAAATTGAGGCAGCATGATATTGTGCAGGCATTGTTTAGTGCAAAACTACACTTGGCGCTGCCTACTATAAATAATATAAATGCTCCCCCTTTGTATTTTATCACTAGAGGAAATGCTAAGCTGTCAGGGACGAGTTCCACAAGCTCAACAGCAAGTCAAGACGGTATCACAATGCTGGTGTCCGGACAGAGCAAAGTGACGGCATTGTAACAGGAGGGTCCGAGCTAGTCATGCGTCAGTCCCGACTCATGATACATCATAGTAGCTTACGGTTGACTTGAGGTATTATTTATCATAAATATCAAACGAATAATCAGTTTAAAGCTTTAGGTTTTTAATTAAAATTTCTGTGGGCGGTCCTACTGCACCGCAAGGCCTAATTTTAATCACGGGAACGTATTTATACGGGCTCTAGCCTCTTATTTTCCGTATTCGCGTTCGTGTGATGCAATTGCTAAGTAAGCTGACAGGTACCTAGTCTAGTCAACTTACGTACATTCATGCAATACCAGACGCAGTGCGACATACGGACAGATGTAAGAAGCATATCAAGTTTCAGCTTTGTGTATCATTCTCCTTTTTTGGATCTTACGCCAAAATCCTGTTACCTAAAGGCAAATGGGTGGGGTGTTGCTCTGCCGGAGATATTTTGGACTTATAAAAGCCGTCGCAGTCTTAATTCCTATTATCGCAATTTAGACGATATCCGGCGAAATAGCAGAGCAAAGACAGAGAGAACGAGGCCAAGAATGTTGCTTGCAAGCAGATCTGTGTGTCGAAGACTCCGAGCCACACTGTACCTAGATAGTTTGTCTCGGCTCTAATAGCATTGTGCCAGGGCTTGGGCTAAATCGAGGAGCCATGAATTCCTATGACATTTCCAAAGCTGTGGCCAGTGAGCTGGGACGGCAACAGAACGAGCTTGAAGCACCAAACGGGCAGCGTGACATTCAGATAGAGTCTCCAACACGCCCTAGTCCCGTGGCTGACAACACCAGTCAATCTATAAGCAGAGGAACACGGTCACGAACTGGTTAGTTTCACAACATCACCATGATCGGCATGCCACATCCAGAAGTTTATTGTTAACTTACGACAGGATGTCTAACTTGTCGTGCACGAAAGGTAAAGTGCATTCTATATGTCAATCCTATGGGAGTACATCTGAGTATTAACAATCTAGATTAAATGCGATGAACGACAGGAATTTTGCAACAATTGCAAGCGCGTCGGGGCTGCATGTCCTGGATACGATTCAAGACCTCTTGAACGCTCTGAGCGTGCTCAGCTTCAGAGCAGAGCTTCCAAACTTCTAACTGAAGCTGGAATTAAGCGGACTAGGCTTCCCAAATCATGCAAAGATTGCCGGCAAGCCAAAGCCAGATGCTCCGGTGCTCGTCCAAGATGTTCAAGATGCACCGACAAACAGCTGTCGTGCGTCTATGAGCCCGAGAGGATGCGTTGGAACGCTGTGATCGACGTCTCTACCAACCAAACAAAGGCTTCTCCTCAAGGCAACTATGACGAACGCATGAGCGGCACCCACCAAGTGCAAATGTCTTCTCCTACACGTGGTGGGCATAACGGTCTAAATGGTTCTACAAATGGCCCCTCGGTCCATGATGTCAGCCCTCCCGAATCTACGCTTTCAAATACCCGTTCGTTGTCTTGGTATGTGTATCTGTACCACCTGTATCATGTTTTGTTCAATCTCATATAATCCACAGGCTTTTGGCTTCTTCTTTACCAAATCAGGAGAGGGTTTGTCAGCTTTTCCAGGCATATTTCACTAATATTCATCCGCTACGTTGCTTTGGCTTTATTCACAAACCTTCAATGATGGAAAAGTTGGATCTGGGAATAACCGCAGAGCATCATAATAGTGCCTTGCTCCATGCCATTTGTGCACTCGGCGCGAAGTAAGATTATCTCTCTTTTGAAACACATTGGCTAACTTAGTTGAGATTTTACGCATTAGAGTATCTTTATTGGCATCGCGAGTTTGAATGGAGTCATATTCTCTCCGCCGGCACGGGCTGGGCGTTAAAAGCTCGGAGTTTGCTCTGTAACTCTCTCAGTCAAATATCTATCGAAAACTTGATGGTAATTATAAAACATATTCGGAAACCTTCAACGAAACTTACTTATCTTTAGGCTGCTGTTCTTCTTGAAGACTACTATATACGTGTCGGCGACTACATGGCTGCATTCATGCTCAGTGGTACGGCTGCACGAATGGTCCAAGGGCTTCAAATCAATCTGGAATCCTCCACGGACATTTTATGTTCTGAGTCAAAGCCTCTCCTAGGAGCAACTGTAAGAGAGTCGAGACGAAGATTGATGTGGAGTTGTTTTGTTATGGATAGTTGGGTCGGCAGCGGAGTTGACCAATTGACGCTGCTTGATGAAAGTAATATCAAGGTTCAACTACCTTGCAATGAACGAAGCTTTCTACAACAGATTCCTTGTATCACAGAAACGATGGCAAAAGGACAAATCCTGGAATTTCTGCCAGAGGATAGCAAACCTGTAGACCCTGCGGCCAACATGGGATTGATTGCTTATTTCATCAGGATTTCTGAGTTGCGGAAGAAAGTTTTACGGTGAGTACTGGCTCACTTTTCTTGGGGGGGGGGGCTACGATCTAACCTTTTTGTAGATTTGTGAAATCTGTAGATCTATCGCAGTCATCCCAACTGCCAGATCATGAATTTGCCACACATTATGCGGCATTTATAGAGTGGTTTGAGTCTCTTCCTTCGACCCTCCACCTCAACTCAAGAACTATATACATTCGAAAGGAGAGCAACCAACTGGCCGCGCTATTGCTCCTTCACTGTGCTTATCACGTCACAATCTGCGATCTGTACCGAGTTGGAAACCCCCAATTGTTGCCTAGCTTAATGCGACATCGATTCCCTAAAGAATCATCTACAGAACACCAGCAATTTCTTTCCCGATGTCGGAAGACGTGCTTTGACCATGCAAAGGAAGTTGCTCGGATACTGGAAGTAGCTGTACAACATGGTCCAAAAATGCTCTCGGATACTTGGCTGCCAACCGTGGCATATGAGAGCATTAGAATCATGTTATGCCAAATCACAGGTGAGACTGACAAAGGAACCGATAAATACCAGTGCCTGCTTCAGGAAGTGTTACCACTCATCAAGGCAAATATGAGAGCCCTAGAGCTCATGATACCGCTGTTTTCAACAGCTGGTATCTGTGTAAGTACTCCTTCGATGTCTATAAATTCGAACTCGAACAATTCTTACTAATTGACAATAGCATCAAGCGGCGACCAAAATTCTCCGAGGAGCGGGATTAGGACCTCAGATCATTGAGGGGACCAATTTTTCAGACGATAATAGCCGTGGGATCAATATAGAAGAGTATACCAGGAGTCCGTATCGGTCGTATTTGATTGCTAATTTAAGCTTCCAGTCCTTCAATACGCGACGCCCATTCCCATATCACTCCAGAGAGTGTCCTCAATCCACTAGCAATCTACAGCCTTGCACGTAAGAACCTCGACGAAGAACATACCCCTGAAGCGGTCCCTGCGATCACATCAAAGGCCAGCAAGTTTAACTCACGCTCTACTATTTTGCCCGCACCGCAAAACCAAGATTGTCACCTACAGAATCAAACTTTTCCACTACTCTCATCATCCATGCCGCGGCAGTACAATGAGCAATTTCTCCCAGCACCCACAGAATCAACTTCAACCTGCGATATGTTCATTGGTTTGCCACCATCAGACTCATGGACCGCATCTTCAATCGAGCTAGATTTGGGAAATCACGCTCTAGACTTTATGCATCCTTTCAACGCACTTTCACAGCAAGTAGAGACTCTTCAGGAAGGCATGGGAGGGCGCGGACTTCATTCTTGGTCAGATTCTGGAATCAATCAGGGATGGGATGAAGATTGCAATTTTGTTCCTCATTTTCCGGCATCTGGAAGCATGTGATAACTTGGCAGATGGACACCATCGTCAAGAATATTCAGCCGACCAGTTACGCTATTGAGAAGTGGCAATGTACTTTACAAAGTAGATGGCGTTGTTCAATCTTGAAACCAATTGTGATCTAGTTGGCTCAAACCTTGTTACTATAGCTTAATTGATCCTGTAGATTCTAGGTTGAATTGGCATCTGCTTAGTTGAGCACTGCAGTCCTTTCACGCTGTATTACAGATTAAAAGCTGGACATCAATGCGAGATAGTTGTGCCAGTGAGTCGGTATCTCGCAGCGCTATATCCCATTTGGATTCGCTTAGCTTAATCCCAACAAGGCTGAAAAAGGGGTTGGCGTTGATTTAAGCGAGTTCCAGGGAGCGTCGCAAGCCAGCGAGTTCCAATTCGATGTTAGGACAGGCGGAGTTTCATTACATCTCTTGAGGCGCAGATGTAGTTTCTCACATTAGGAGCCTTGAGGATCAACCTAGCAAGGAAGGGAAGTGGCCTAAAAAGGTATCATTTCCCGTAGCAGTACTATGGGAAGAGCAGTCTTAATTCTCTCTCCTCTCCTACTCCCTTTCCCCCTCTCTCTTCCCCTCTCTCTTCCCCTCTTTTTTTCTTTATTAGTATGATTTAATGCCTAAAACGGCATAATTGGCCGAGTTCTCATGACTTGTGGCTTCCGAAAAAGCAAACATTTGCAGGATGATTTTCCGCCTGACATGCAGGCTGACTTGCAGGCTGACTTGCAGGCTGACTGGCACTTTACCAAATTGGTTTAAAATCTTCTAATCTGACTACGAAAAAGGCCCGTGCTCGTCCGTGCACTACGGAGAACCTTCCCTTACCATGCATCCATCTTACTCCAAGGGATTCGGATTCAAGCCGCCGCCTACGCTAATATTTTAAATTGTGGCGGCTTACTGTGACCGGATCTCGCGTGGATTGCAACTATCTACCTTATTTCAGCCCTACAGTATTAGAGTCTTTCCCCAGTTCCTTGCCAGTCTACCGCGCTACTACGAAGTAGAAAGCCACTTCCGCGCCACATCAACGTGGACGTAAGCAAGGATCTCCAGACCCGCAATGCGACTTCTGTCACCGCCTCTTTCAGCTCGTAGGCTTGTACTACGAGTTTGAACTTTGCAGCAGCTGTATGGCTATATCAGCATCATCCTTTGCAAACTATACTCGAAATCAGCAGCTCCTAGCGACAGCCCACACCATGTCGAGCGAGAACAATCAACAACTCCATGATGGGCGATCGTTGCCCCTGTTGAAGCGCGTGAAGGAATTTACTCCACTTGTGCTATTTATGACAATGTGCGCCTCAAGGCTCCTACCCAATACCCAATACTCTACTGTCTGAAGGTTTACTGATGTTGTTACGTGTAAGCTACTTGAGTGTCACGGCCTGGAATTATGGATACGATGTAGGTTGAATGTAGACATTATTCTCTATAAGATGATCTGATAGATCCAGATTGCTGTGTTTGGTGGTGTTCAAGCCATGGAGCGTAAGTTCACTTCTTGAGCTTTCGATATTTTACTATTTATGGCCATGGTCTAATTGGAGTTATGTTATTAGCCTTCATCGCGAAATTTGGAGTCTGCAGTTCTGCCACGCATGTTTGTGCTATTCCGCCGTACCTCGCTTCAATTATGAACTCGTTCCCATATCTTGGGAAGCTTATTGTATGTTCTCAGCGTCTCGTGTGTAAATTGTCTTTGCAAGTTCTCTGACCTCGACATAGGGTTGTTGGATTGCTGCTCCAGTCGCCGAGAAATTTGGCCGTAGAATTGCCATTCTCATAATTACCTTCACATCTTTTGTGCAAGTTGTGTTTCTTCTACCATTTCGACTTTGGTGACGACCATTACATTATTACGTCGCAGAGGTGATCCTCAAAGCTAAAGTTTTCAAGCTAACACTATTAAAAGCGGCGTTATCTTGCAAATCTCAGCTTCATCTGCAGCGCAGTTCACTATAGGACGAATGCTCTGTTATGGAATGACAGGTTATTTATGAGATTTCCTCGGTCCTATCTTACTATTGCAAGAGAGATGCAAACACTAACATTCAAGGTTTAAAGGTATCTGTGTTATTGTTATGCCGGCGTTTATGGCAGAATGTGCGCCTGCATCTCTCAGAGGCATGATCACCTCACAACTGCAAGGTCAGATTGTCACCGCGCAGTTGATTGCGACTGTGGTTAATTATAAAACTTCTACCATACATTCTAATAATGGATGGAGGATATCTGTCGGTAAGTTTCATCGGTAATGTCTAGATTTGGGGCACGGTTACTCATCATCCTCAGGTATTCAGTTTGTTATGCCAGTTATTTTACTGCTCCTGTTCCCGTTTATTATTGAGTCTCCCAGATGGTGAGTGCCACATATAATATGGAACACTCATTTACTGAATTCTTCTAGGCTTTTATCCGCAGGGCGTATCGACGAAGCGTCCAAGTCCCTTCAGAAACTAAGGAAGAAGACTGAATATGACGTCCGTGACGAGATGAGCCTCTTGGCCAGCTCTGAGGGCAATGAAGAAAAGGGGACTTGGAAAGAAGTATTCGATGGAAACAACAGGGTATGGAATTTGCTGAGATTCCAGAAGCTGAGCTGACAGACCCCAGCGAAGGACCGGCATTGCAGTCATAGCCATGGTGGGGCAGCAAATTACTGGCCAAGCTTTTGCAACTCAGTACAGTGTTGTGTTTTACAAACAACAAGGCTTCAAGAATTCTTTCGCTCTTGGCCTGATCATGCAAGCACTTGGTGTCACTGCAGTTCTTATCACAACCACTATCGTGGATAGCTTTGGACGTCGTAGGCTCCTCATCGGTGGAGGAATAATGCAATCTGTCTTTCTATACATCATGGGATCAATCGGCACAATTACCAAGCCCAGCGATGTACAGAAGAAAGTCATGGTTGCAGGATTCATGCTCTTTTTCTTTCTCTACCTCACTGCTTGGGCGCCGCTTTCCTATGTTGTTTTGGGAGAGGCTTCGACCAGGCGGTTGGTGGAGAAAACAAGCAATCTTGCAGTCTCTCTCTCGGTCACCACAGCTTTCGTGGTCTCTTTCACAGTGCCCTATCTTATTGGTATCCAATATGCCAACCTCGGTGGCAAGGTTGGCTTCATCTACGGATCGTTGTCTATACTTGTCAGTATCATGACCTTTGTTTTTATTCCCGAGATGAAGGGCCGCTCTCTAGAGGAACTCGACACTCTATTTGCTGAGAAAACCCCAACCAGATCTTTCAGGCATGCAGTTGTCGTGACAAATGTTCTGCGTAGTGAGAAAGGAGTCACAGATGCAGCTGTCATTGAAGCTGAAACAGAATAGCAATGTATGTTCTGCGGTGTTTGGGCATGGATTCGAGTCTAGTTGCACTCCTGGTAAGGATGACGGAAGCACCGCAAGAAATTGGAGAAATAAGCATATTTTACAACATTATAAAGTAGGCGCACGCCGTAATATAGGAAGACTTTCAAATAAATTGTTAGTCTCCGGCGTTAATGAGGTTCCCTTCGGTACTTAATCTAAAAGCCGTGATGAGATGGTGTATATATACGCATTAGAGAGCTTTAGGATTGAGCGTTCAATTTGGTACTAACTACACCTGTACTGTACTTGTTTTTAGGCTACAATATTGAAGGTCCATCTATGCGTATCTGACGGGAATATTGTTTTCCAACTCCATGACAACAAGTACCCCTCATAATTCATAGATATTCCATTGATATTTCCCAGTCATCCAACAAGCAGAGCCTTTGTCCAATCCCGCAGCGACATTGTCAGCTCTCAGCGATCTTACTGTGCTAGCGGAATAAAACAACCACCATCTCCCTTGGTGTAGGATTTTTCAAACGACCCGGAAATCCAGTTGACTATCGTTCCAGGAAATCCATCTTTCCCAACACCTCAGACAGAGTGCCCCAGGAATGTTAAAATCCATAGCTCACGGCGCTCAAGCCATTTCCTATTACTCGTCTCAAGACTCAACCAAGACGACAAAATAGAGTGCCCCGACACCTCCCGGAATCCTTACCATACTTCGAGCACAATCGTCGCCCTTAGAACTTTATATTTCTTCGGCTGCTAAGTTAGCATAGCAGTAGAGATAAAGAAGCCATCTCCATTCCATAGCCTTCCACTTCCATTCATTACCACAACATAACATTCTCCCCTCCGACTCCGAGCACTATTTTTTAAAATATAATAAACTTTGGCAATAAGTAAATATAAAGATATTACAATCCCTATAGGACCTCAAGATAAAACTGCTATTTGGAAAATCCACACTATCCATATCTCGTCACAGTTCGTATTACCTTCCATTCAAAGCATCAAGGTCCAGTCCAGATTTTTTCTTTTTCTTTTTCTTTTCCAATTCCCGTAAAGGTGAGCCTATATTATATCAAATACCGGTACTGGTCCGGCATATCAAATACTATTATATTAAATACTAGTATATCAAAAACTAGTATATCAAATACCAGTATATTAAATACCAAGTTCTAGTGGTTCGTCTTCGCTGCTATGGGGTACCGGAAACTTTAATCCCTGACCTGACTAGATGAAGTGCATGTGCGAGCACGTGTGTTAGGGTGGGCGAAACCTACACTCCGGCAACATTAACCGATTATAGGCTTCTAAGCTTTTCAGCTTTTAGGACCTTAGGATTTTCTATTATAATAATAATAATTATTAAATATAATGCGCGTATTGCATTTATATTAGTTATATACTAGATTA
>QGMF01000805.1:0-16743 GCA_007821475.1 Lachnellula arida
GGGAAGTGGGAAGTGGGAGCTTGGTTGAATATATGGAGGACAGAATGGGATGAGTAGGTGGTTAAGTATAGGGTTTTCTGGCGAGGCATGGATCCGAAACCAAAGGAAAGTAGATGTTTCTTGTAATGACCGGCTCTTGCCCGTAAATCTAATATAGGTAGGAAGAAGGTTTGATCATCGTTCTCTGAAACATGTTTCAATTGCCTGGTATTCTTCTGGGTATCTGCAAAGACTAGTCATATATGCAGCCATCTTTGACTGACATCTCTCTTTGATTTCTTCCAACGCCATACAAAAGACTCATCGTCTCTATGCAGTCCACCATTTTTTCTTCATAAACGCCTTTCATAAACAAACGACCCTTTCAATACCGTCCCATCTTAACATCAGCAGTCTCCTTCAATGCCGCAACAAGCACTCTATGCGCACCAAGTGCAGCCTGTACCGCATTGTCCGCCAACTCCTCATACCCCCCATCATCCCCAATATCCCCCTTGACCCAAAGATCCGTAATCTCATCTCTCTGTGGTAGATACCCCACAATACAAGCAGCCACAATATCCTTGTGCTCGCTCGGCACCGGATCCAGCACCAGACTCTGGTTCTCACTCCTCTGAACAACCGCCGCCACACCCCCAGCTACAACATCCACACAATCAATGCCAGCATCGGCAATGGCAGCAGAAGCCACTGTAATGCACCCGGAAAGCACGCTCATCATCCCCCACTCCCCGCCCGCTCCCTCATCGCCCCACCACCGATCCTCCTCGCCCTCTAGAATCGTAATGATAACCTCGACGCCGCTCTTCGGCCACCGATCCCCAATAATCACGCCCCGCAAGGCAGTTTCCAGGTGCACGCCCAGGTCCCGCTCGCTCGCGTCCCGCAGATAGCCTTTCCGCTTGCGGGTTGCGAAGGGGGCGTATTTGACGTGGGTGGAGAGGATGATGTGCGGGGAGAAGGGCGCGGATTTGGGGAGTGGCCGGGGGCCGTGGACGGTGCAGGTTAGTTTTAGGCCTGAGGTCGAGAGGGATGCGAGGCCGGTTTTGGTGAGGTTGGGGTGGTGGGGGGAGGCTTCGAGCTCGAGGTAGGCGGAGCCTGAGGCTGAGGGGGTGACGCCGGTTTTGAGGACTGGAGGTAGCATTAGCTGGTTGTCGGGAGAAGATTGAGAGTTGTTGTAAAGGACTTACACATCTTTCGGAGGACATTGGGTTGTCTGGAGCGAGTTGGTCGTGGTGGGAGGGAGGAGGGGTCTTGGGTTATGTATTTGGAGTATATTGGAGCACTGGTACCACCGGAGGGCCCATTGATACGCCTTCTGTCTGAATTCATGGTGAAACTGGTCGTAGGAGCTACCGTTCCAGCATTATTTACTTTGGTGTTGAAGCTGGAATAATTACTTTTTGATATAGCTCTAAGTCCTAATACGGTTTAGGCGCGGTGAAAGGATCTTCCGCACCGAACCACTACAGAAATAAAAATTCCAGACTTGAGCTTCCTCATCTCCCACCCACAACACACCACCAACATGGCAATCGACCTCAATGCCTCTTGACATGGCTGAAGATACATGTCAGCAGCATGGCTACGTGTCTACGAGTACATGAATTGCTATGCCCCTTGCGCATTCAGCTACTAATATAAAGAAAGGTGCGCAAGATTTTTCTCGTCCCTCCCATTCCCCACATTGCTCCTGATGATTTATTTTACCCAAGTTCGCCGGCGATTACCTGAGCCATTGAACAACATGCATCACCATCTGAAGCATCTTCTTACCTTGCTTTGCTATGATCCTCGTGGAAGCAAATGCTGACCTGAAAACAAGACAGATTCCAATCGTCCGAGTGAATTCCCCACAAAGAGCAATGAATAGTCAGCCATGACACTATGGGGAATGGCATATGCCTGCAGTGACGTACCTCGATATCCAAAGGCATCAGAGTTGGATGTCGGAGGGTTTCATTGCGGGCACAACAACTTTTGGTGAGCATCCACATTTCTTTCAACACTCCCACACAACCTTTCATGATGAGAAAAAATAAATCAGTTCTGCTTCTGAACACCTGATGATAACCTATAATACCAAAACTTTTCTGAACTTAACAAATCAATCCCCGTCATTTTTGCCTACGCAGCAAAGCAGCTTGGCTAATGATTCTCAGCTTTAGGTACTCGTGCCCAGAACACCAACCGTGAATCAAAAGGTACGGCAGCATGTTTCTTTTCTCACAACATTTTCGCCCTGATGACAACAGCTTATCCATTCCATGACTGCGTCTTGACCGAGCCACCCTCCCGCACCGGACTGGTCATTCATTTGATCGGGATGATAGGTTGTGGAGTGCGTGTCTTCAGTGTTTCTGTGCTCTGCATTGCGTCTTGTAGTGTAGAGGGCAGAGGCCGGCTGGGGTGCCTGAGTAAACTGGCTTATCTGAGCAACTTCTAATCACATTCATTACTTTGGACTTTGTTATGTTGCAATGCTAACAAGTCTAATAGGATTTTCATGCTCGGTTCTTCCTTTCAGCCTTGGTCCTGATGTCTGGGATTAATAAGAACATGTAGCCCCATATTCTGTAGCCCAATATTCTTCAGCAATCAAAGAGGGAGATGTTGTAATTACAGATGCCACGCACCCACAAATTAAATTAATTATATCAATTTACAAAACTGATGAAACCTTTCGTACACCTGTTTCTGCGTTTCCGTGAATGATTTACCCCCCAACCGCTCCTCAATTCAGTCGTGTGATCCTCATACTTTTCCAATGCCGACCTCGCCGTCAATCAAGTCACCAAACAGCCCCAAGCCAGGGAAATTCCTTCACAGCACCTTATCTTCCCAAGAATCCCCAAATCCAATTTGCCTACTCCACATCACATCGTGTCAAATAAACTTTCCGCTGATATGCCCATTCTTAAGTTTCACCAATGCCGTTTCATCCCGACGGTAAGTAATACCAATTATACCATACCCTCACCATACCCCCGGTCTGTGATCAGTCCAATGCATATGGAGCGACCTGTGATCGAGTTCCAAATCGAATTGCAGTCATCATCATATGCGAACTCTTCGGCACGCTTACCTGCTTGTCGCTAAGCCATCTTCACGTCTTGAAGTGAAGTGAAGCGGCCAATATTATGATGGTTTTATTTAATTATTTGCGCAACTTGGTGTTATGTTGTGTTGTGTTAAGCGTATTATGATAGTGTTTAACTGTTATAGTATATATGTTCTCCGGCATGTGTAGTATCTTCCGCAGATCGAGGCTAGCATTGAGGATCCCACCACCGACGAAGATGTCAGCCCAATTATGGACGTCACGAACATGGCCCATGGGGTATTCTCTGATTATTCCCTGCAACGACTACTGGTCGTGGGAAAAGGAGGTCTGATGATAAATGGGTGGAGATGGGAAAGAATCCTGCTGCTCGAATGCCGTTAGGTCTTGGTGGAAAATACGAAGTAATAACGTTGATGCCGTCGCAGCAAAGAGGCTACTGGAGCTCGATATAGCAACGGTTGACTAAGCTTTGAACTGGATACTGGCAGGTCTGCACATGGATCTGTCATCGTGCGGTGGTTGGCCTTCTGGACTTCGGAATTGGCAGTTGGCGGGTATGCTTATGGTGCGTGACTGTGCATCGATACCACAAGAATACAACTGGATCCCAGGGGCTGAAGAAGGAGTCTATGGATTGCTTTGGCTCGGAAAACCAACTTTCGGATTGTGACAATGCTCTTGAAGAGTCGGTGCGTGCTAATAACAGATCAGTATCAGTACCGACTGAAGCTTGCAGTATACCTGGTTATGACTCTATTCCACAAGGATTGGCGGCAAGCACCGCTCAATTGCGCGACAACCCAGGTCCAAATTACAGCCAGCCACCTGAAAACGGGACCATCCACCCCATCATATGAGATAGAGAACATGGATGCATTAGAAGCCCAGGACTCGCATACTCCGTATTGCTTAAGGAATAGGCTTGGCGAATTCGTTTGAAATTGGGGCACAGAAAGAGGGGACTACTCCTATTTCGATACGAGAACCCACGACGGTTCTCGATGACAGGGTTTGGGCAATGTGATTTCTAACTATATAGTTCGCTAACGGGGGGCGATAGCTTGTTCTTGAGCTATACAAATATGTTACTTTCCTAGGTGGAAAGGGGTTCAGGAACCATCTTTTGAACGCACTTGACGCTTGGTTCGCAGTGCCAATACGAGTAACATCACTCAATATTGTTCGCAGCACAATCACCATTCTCAACAACATATCTCTGATGTAAGCCCCTGCACCATATACAATACACGCACATATTGAGAGAGAGCTATAGGCTAGATGACATTGAAGACAATTCCCCAATGCGCCGAGGAAGTCCAGCTACTCGCAGGATCTTCGGTGAAGGCCAAACCATAACTCGGTCAACTTCATGTACGTGAAGTGCCTGGAAAGCCTCACGAAACTCTCAAGTAGTTGTACATGTCGTTCCACTTTTCTGGGTAAGCTCTTATCCAGCTGAGCACTGCAGCTCGCTAATGCTCTGTGGAGAGGAATTAAAGATCTTGCACGTCGGCCAACAACTCGATCTGCACTGGACCTATCATTGCAGCGTCCCAAGTGAGCAGGAGTACTTCAGCCACGCCGAACAGAGTAAGTGTAGCATCAATTGCATGCATAGAAAATACACCCAGATTGCTTAAGCGCGACTGGATGTGATCAGAAGCTAACATATTCGTATAGAAACGGTGCTCTGTTTCGTCTCTCAGCAAAGCTACTGCAAGCCGAAACTAGCAATGAGGAAGCCGACCATGCGACTAACAGCAAGATCAACGAGTTCATGATGCTCCTTGGAAGACACTAGTAAGCAGCGAGTTCCTCATCTCGGGCCTCGTTTCTACTCCAAGAAAAACATAAATGAAAGCCCACATACTAACTTCGTGCACAGCCAAAGCCGAGACGATTACCTGGATCTTGTTTCAACTGAAGAGCACACAACGACCTTGACCAAGGCAATTACTCACTCCCACTGATCCACGCCCTGCAGCAAGAGCAAGAACAAGAACAAGGTAGTTCTCAACTTGGCAGCATCCCCCAGGCGCGGAGGGCCGAGAATGGCATGTCTTCTGATATGAAGAAGTTTGCCGTCGGGATTTTTGAGAACAGAGGAGGTTCAAGTACACGAAAGATGTCTTGGGACGGCAGATGACTGAGCTTTTTTGGAAACTGGAGGAGATTGAGGTGGGTGTTGGAGAGAAGAATTGGATTGTTCGACTGGCTCTTTTGCGGCTGAAGCTGTGAGAGGATGACAGGATGGCGTGGAAGGCAACCCAGCATGGATAAAGGCGGCACTCACCATGGTTGACTTTGAATGTCCCACCCCACGCCGCCTGGCACACTATAATCTGGTGCCGCTATTCCTCTCTACCACGAGAGTAGCGGCTTTTTATAGAGAAGGCCGTAAAACACTGTAGGATGTAAGGGGGTTGATGGGAGATTTTCGCAGAGGACAATGTTGCGCATGGTGGATTGGTACTGAAAATTTTGCGTTAGTAGATTGTACTGTACTGTACCTAACTTCATCATCCACCCGCTTGAATAGGAAGTGAAGTAAGTCTGTTTGTGCAAGGTAAAGAGTTTTACTCCAAAGTCTCGTGATCTGTGCTTCAGCCTTTACTTCATACCAGTACTTCCATAAGGCGTGAGCTAATAAAGGTCGGGGGAGATGTCCGTTTAATTACCTGGCGTAACGTAAACGAGATCTAGACCATGACCAGAACTTCTTTCTCACTCCGTAGATTTGGGAATCTCTACAGTATCATTGAGATTCTCTCTCTTTCTTCCCATAAAACGTATAATAAATCCTCCTACCTTATACTGGATTTTTTATACCTTGTATTCGTTCATTCAAGCGCAGCGCGGCAAGACCCCGCGGCTATTAAAACGTTGCCTTGCTTACTGTCCCGATTGGATTTAGACTTGACGGTAAGCGCGACTTCGACTCCTAATTTTTGTGACCAGATCAGATACCCCGAATGTCGTCAAACCAATTTCCCTTCTCACATGCTCTCCAGTGATCTAGGAATTGATTGAGCGCAAAAAACCGCCATCGATGCCGCGTCTCCCTCCAACATTCCTCTACCTCTAGATCCCAATCGCACGTCTACATTCATTCATCTTGGTCCAGGTCCCGCGGCGGGCAAACTGCCCAGGGGGTCACACAAGAGAGTCAGCTTGGGACAGACTGGCAATTTCAGCAAATCGACAGCCACAACGTCTGCCATTGCTCCTCGAATCCGCCCAAAATGCTCCCTCGGCACCATGGATCGTCGTATTCGAATGGGAAGAAGCACGACTATGAAGAAAAGACATACAGCATATCCCCGCACAGGTAGGATGGCGCCGCTGATCCTCCAACAGTCAGCGCAGATGAAAGCTAACTGCGCGCGAAAACCTAGATTTCAACCCAGATCCACACCTCCGGCCGCAAGAAAAAGGCGACAACTCCTCGTAAGGCTCGGTGGGGTGCTAGCAGTTTTCCTGTTTGGATTCTTTGTATGGCCCGGGTCCTCAATACTATCAATTTTCTCTTTCGGCTTTCTGTCTTCGGGTGAAGACTTCCAATTAGAAACGGTGCGGTATTACGACCTGTCGAATGTACAAGGCACCGCAAGAGGATGGGAACGAGAGGAACGAATCCTCCTGTGCGCACCTTTACGAGATGCCGAGTCTCATCTGCGAATGTTCTTTTCTCATCTACATAATTTTACCTACCCCCACCACTTGATCGATCTGGCTTTCTTGGTGTCTGATTCCAAGGACCGAACGTTACCCCTGTTATCTGAGCTTTTGGAGCAACTTCAGGCAGATGAAGACCCAAAGATGCCATATGGCGAGATTTCTATCATTGAGAAGGATTTTGGACAAATGGTCAACCAGGATGTTGAGAGTCGTCACGGATTTGCTGCGCAAGCAAGTCGTAGGAAGTTGATGGCACAGGCAAGAAATTGGCTCTTGAGTGCGGCGCTACGACCATATCATAGCTGGGTTTACTGGAGAGATGTGGATGTTGAGACTGCTCCTTTCACTATCTTGGAAGATTTGATGCGACATAACAAGGATGTTATTGTGCCAAGTGAGTTAACCATTTCATTCTCTAAGAATTTTCTAACCTAAACAGATGTCTGGCGACCACTTCCCGACTGGCTTGGAGGCGAGCAACCCTACGATCTCAACTCATGGCAAGAATCCGAGACGGCTCTGGCATTGGCAGATACTCTGGACGAAGATGCTGTCATTGTGGAAGGTTATGCGGAATACGCGACTTGGAGACCTCATCTTGCATACCTTCGAGACCCATACGGAGATCCTGATATGGAAATGGACATTGATGGTGTGGGAGGTGTCAGTATTTTGGCCAAGGCCAAGGTGTTCAGATCCGGTGTTCACTTCCCAGCCTTCAGTTTCGAGAAGCACGCCGAGACAGAAGGATTTGGAAAGGTAGGATCTACATGTTCTATAGATAATGGCAATACTAATACCGGACAGATGGCCAAACGCATGCAATTCTCTGTAGTGGGTCTACCACATTACACGATCTGGCATTTGTACGAACCCAGTGTTGATGACATTCGGCACATGGAGGTATGTAATTCTAGGCCTCTTTACGCTACACCCACTAATTAACTCATCTTAGGAAATGGAACAAGAACGTCAAGCCCGTGAGCAAGAAGAGAAGGAGCGCGTTGAGCGAATGAAGAAGATCAAGGACCAGTTTTCCGACCCTAACAACCAGTGGGAGAAGGACAAGACAGATATCCAGAATGAGGCTATGAAGGAGAAGAAGGCAAAGGAGGATGCGGAAACAGGTACTGAAAAGCCAGCAGCCGGACCAGAATCTGCCGCAAAGCTTGATACCTCGGTTGGAGCTCTGCCTGAAGCCAAGGTTGACGATGTCACTACAGCCAAGAATAACCCAGCAGTTTAGGTAAGGATGTTCTTTGAAGATACGTCGCTTTTTCACTAACACATTTCAAGGCTCAAATATGTCAAAGAAAAACTCTATTGAGTGACTTCCAAATCGGTTTTTTCTTACAAAGCTACCCTGGGGAGCTTTGGAGGACTTGATACCTCCAAGATATATTGAAGGTGTAGATGGAATGTTGAAACGAATCATAGGCGTTGGGATTGGAATTGCTTAGGCGTAGATCTGGTCGGTGGCGCGGATCTGGGCATTTATGTTCATTAGAGCCACTTTCCCCCCGCCGAGCTCTCTGTAGTGTAATTTGGGAGACTTCTTGTACAAGTATAGACGGCCTGGGACATATTGCACTTTTAAAGGCATGAATTTATCCTTTTAGAATATGATCTGTAACTCCTAAACCAATAAACTGAAGTATACGTGGAGATCAGCAAAATATACATTTTGCTTTGTACCTTTGTAGATAAATAGGGGATTATCACGTGCCCTCAATCTTGACAGATGCGTCGCATCTAGACGACTGGGGATTATTTTTTATAAGTCCCAACAGCTTCCTACCCACGGGACAATCGCACACCTATTTTCGAGCTTGATTCGAATTATCCCCACGAATCTCTTAGACAAACAGGATTTCCTTTAGGCAAAACCCGTCCAGTAATTCCAAAAGAATAACTGGGATCCATCCATGCTCACCAAGGCTCCGAATACGCCTTGTATCGTACACTGTACAACCCAACATGAGCAATGAAGACGTCCAAGCCGCAGACAACACCCTGGCACTAGCTCCTCCCACCTATCTCCCACCTTCATCCAAAGCCAATCCATCACACACCAACGGCACAATGTCTACCTATTCTTCCTCGCTCCGCCGCACGCCCGTCTCGGTGGCAGTCGACCCTGTAGCGCTGATCACCACAGAATGCATAACGGTCACGTCCGCGATGCGGAAACACGCGCGGTGGGCGCACAGTTCTGTTTCTGCTATCCTGGGCGGCAGTCATGTACCTATGCCGCAGAACTCGCGGCCAGGCACACCTAGAGATGAAACTGGGAGGAAGGGGAAAAGCGCGCCGAGGATTGGGACGGGTGGGTTTGGTGCGGACGGTGGTGAGGATGGGGGGCTGGCGAATCGCTGGGGACTGAGGGGGAAGAAGGGGAAGAGTATGCAGGACAATCCGTTGATGGCGGGGTTTGGAAGGTTGAGGAGGGAGTTGGCTGGTTGTAGAGGTATGTTTCCCCCTCGAACTTCAAGCAAGCAGGAAAAGAAGAAAGGGTATGCTAATCATGGGAATGGGGAAATTAGATATCCATCAGTTCGACACGCCGTCCCTCTTGCATCCATTCTTACAAGTCATCCAAGCCTCCGCGACATCTGCCCCTATTACCTCCCTCGCCATAGTGGCTATAACGAAGTTCTTCTCCTATAACCTAATAAGCCCTGAATCGCCCCGACTTTCTCTCGCCATGCAGTCCCTCTCTGCAGCTATCACGCATTGTCGATTTGAAGCCAGTGATTCTGCAGCCGACGAGATCGTGCTACTACGAATATTGAAGCTTATGGAAGGAATGCTTTCCGGACCAGGAGGAGATCTACTTAGTGATGAGAGTGTCTGCGAGATGATGGAGACAGGTCTCAGTATGTGCTGCCAAGCGCGGTTATCTGAGCTTCTGAGGAGGTCCGCCGAGATGTCTATGGTGAAGATGTGCCAAGTTATTTTCGAACGGCTGAAGCATCTTGAGATTGAGGCGGGGGATCATTCAGAGGCCCTGGATGAGAAGACGAAGGAGGATATGTTTACAGTGAAAATGGATCCATCGGCGAACGCGAACGATGCTGTGAAATCATCGTTAGCTGCTCCTCCGGATTCCAGACCTTCGTCGAGTTTTGACAAATCGAGGAATGGACCTTCGAATTCGAATTCGCTGGACAATACTTCGGAGCTTGGAGTTGGACCTGCTTCTGAGTCTTCTGATGAGGCCCCTATAAAACCGTACTCTTTGCCGTCAATACGGGAACTTTTCAGGGTATTGGTTGATTTGTTGGATCCGCATGACAAGCAGCATGCTGATGCCATGAGAGTTATGGCTCTACGGATTATCGATGTAGCGTTGGAAGTTTCTGGGCCTTCGATCGCCAAGCATCCCAGCCTTGCCACCTTGGCAGAGGACCGACTTTGCAGGTACCTGTTCCAACTGGTTCGGTCTGATAATATGGAGATATTACACGAATCTCTTATTGTTGCAGGGACATTGCTAGCAACGTGTCGTGGAGTTCTGAAGTTACAGCAAGAATTGTTTCTTTCTTACTTGGTGGCTTGTCTACATCCTCGGGTGGAAATCCCAAGAGAACCAGGCATTGATCCATCCCTCTATGCTGGGGTACCACAGGCTCCAAAGCTGGTCAAACAACCAAGTAGCGGGACAGCCACTCCAGTTCCAGTAAAGGACCGCCAAAAGTTAGGAATGGAAGGAGGTTCAAGAAAACCTGACGCACGAGAAGCTATGGTTGAGAGTGTGGGTGCTCTCGCAAGGATACCAAGTTTCATGGTTGAGCTTTATGTCAACTATGACTGTGAGGTTGACCGGGCAGATTTGTGTGAAGACATGGTAGGCCTCTTGAGTCGAAATGCCATTCCGGACTCAGCAACCTGGAGCACGACGAGTGTTCCTCCGTTATGTCTAGATGCTCTGTTGGGTTACATCCAGTTCGTAGCGGATAGACTAGATGATGAGCCCGAGTATGAAGGATATCCTGGCGTCGCAAAGTTGAGAGACCAACGACGAAGAAAGAAGATTATCATCCAGGGGGCTTCTAAATTCAACGAGAGCCCAAAGGCTGGACTTGCATATCTGAGTGCTCAAGGCATCATTGAGGATCCTACAGATGCAGTCTCGGTGGCACGTTTTCTGAAAGGCACAACGCGAATCTCAAAGAAGATGTTTGGAGAATTCATCGCAAAGAAGGGCAATGAAGCTATTCTTGAAGCTTTGATGAGCAATTTCGACTTTGCAGGGAAACGGTTAGATGAGGCCCTCCGTGTACTCCTCGAAACCTTCCGGTTACCAGGAGAATCCGCCTTGATTGAACGAATCATCACAGTCTTCTCAGAGCAGTATATCAAGGGTGCCAAACCTGAAGGCATTACTGAAAACGACGCTATTTTTGTCCTGACCTATGCCATTATCATGCTGAACGTTGATCAACACAGCCCGAAAATCAAGTCACAGTCCCGGATGCAGTATGAGGATTTTGCCAAGCAAGTCAGAGGCGTTAATGGGGGTCAGGACTTTGATCCTGAGTTTCTGAGAGCCATCTTCGAGGAGATCAAGAGTAATGAGATTATTCTGCCAGATGAGCATGATAACAAGTTTGCTTTTGATTATGCCTGGAGAGAGCTTCTTCTAAAGACTGGAACAGCGGGCGATCTTATCCTTTGCGATACGAACATTTTCGACGCGGATATGTTTGCTGCGACTTGGAAGCCTGTGGTGGCGACCTTGTCGTATGTGTTCATGTCTGCTAGCGATGATGCAGTGTTCTCGAGAGTGATAAATGGCTTTGATCAATGTGCAAGAATAGCTGCCAAGTATGGCCTGACGGAAGCTGTGGATAAGGTCGTTTACTGCTTGAGTTACATCACTTCACTGGCTACCGAGAGCCCATCAAATACTACTCTCAATACTGAGATTCAGGTTGGAGAAAACAGTGTCATGGTCAGCGAGCTCGCAGTCAAACTTGGAAGAGATTTCAAGGCACAATTGGCTACTGTTGTGCTGTTCCGAGTAGTCACTGGGAGTGAGACTGTTATTAGGGACAGTTGGAAACACGTAAGTTCAAACATCTCAAGTTGCAACGCTCCTGACGCTGACAATTTATTAGATCGTGCGAATATGGCTAAACCTCTTCGTGAACTCGCTGATACCTCCTTTTTTCGCACCGAATCGCATGGAGATTCCTCCCATACCCCTCCAGAACCCATCACAGGTGATAGACCGCGGTCCGAAGCAAATTGACACTGGTTTGTTCTCAGCGTTCACTTCGTATATTTCAAGCTATGCTGCAGATGATCCACCAGAGCCATCTGATGAAGAGCTGGAGAGTACATTGTGTACGGTGGACTGTATCAATGCTTGTCATATGGGAGATGTGTTCGCGAATGTGGTGTAGGTTTCAAACCCCCTTACCTAGCTTTTATGCTGACTTTTGTAGGAACATGCCTGTGGATTCCCTCAAACCACTGGTGGAAGCTTTACTTTCGGAGCTTCCAGATGACCCAACTTCTGTAGTCATCTCTGTCAAATCCGAGACTGAGGCACCTCTGTCACCAAATGGCCCTAAGAGTCCCGCGGGTCCATTATATGACCCATCGATGATCTACCTCCTGGAGCTCGTGACAGTTCTCGCCCTAAAGGATAAGGAGACTATCGCGGCTCTCGGTGCAGATGTTGGGGAAGCATTACAGAATGTCATGCGAAACGCGGCTAGTTATCACAGTATCACGATTGCCAGGACGATGTTCTACCTCCTTCACCTTCTTCATGCCAGCTATGTAAGAACCATGCATCTTGATATTGAAGCTCCTACTAACATTTATAGGAACACTCCTTCCTCCGCGTTCCAGTTGTGCTTCACACAATATCCAGCTTCAAGAAAGACCTCTTTGACAAATCCGCACCGCTTGTTCTCCAAGGTTTGAACCAATGCATCGATGAACCAGGCCCCCTCAGAAATGAGATTATGACATCTCCCGATTTCTGGGTAATCCTTCGCAACCTCACAGGCAATGCCCAATCCGCACCAACCGTATTCAAAATCCTGGAAGACGTCGCCGTCGGCTCTCCACCAACAATAATGGCAGACAACTATGAATCAGCCGTCAAGCTCCTAAACGAATTTGCATCAGCCGGTAGCGTCGGCTCTACAGTAGAGCAAAAGAAAGACCGCCGGGTTCGAAAAGGAAAAGGAGAGCCACAAGTCGCGCCAGTGAAACAACCACAAGTAGACGCAGCAGTAGCGAGGGGAGTGAAGGCAATTCAAATGATCTACTCTCTTACGACACGGATACCAGTTCTAATGAAACAATCACACCTCGAAAGTAAAGAAGCATGGGCCGCCTACTGGTCACCTATCTTCCGCGCCCTGACGACACAATGCACGAATCCGTGTCGTGAGATACGACACCAGGCGTTCTCTTCGCTGCAACGCGCGCTTCTTTCGCCCGAGTTGACATCAGGAGAGCATGAAGAATGGACGGCTATTTTCGGCGAAGTTCTCTTCCCCTTGATAGTAAGGCTGTTGAAGCCAGAAGTTTATAGCTCTGATCCTGTGGGTATGAGCGAGACGAGGGTACAGGCCGCGACGTTGCTGTGCAAGATATTCTTGCATTACCTAGTGTTGCTGAGTAAGTGGGAGGGCATGTTGGATCTTTGGTTGAAGATCCTGGATATTATGGATCGGTTGATGAATAGTGGGCAGGGTGATAGCTTGGTACGTTTTACCCTTGCTTCTTTATTCGAGATGTGTGCTAACAGTGATGGTGGTTGTAGGAAGAAGCGGTTCCTGAATCCCTAAAGAACATCCTCCTCGTCATGTCCAGCTCTGGCTACCTGGTCCCGCCCTCGGAAGACCCCAGCCAAGAAAAACTCTGGACCGAGACGTGGAAGCGTATCGACAGGTTCTTGCCTGACCTGAGAAAGGACCTAGATCTAGATCCGAAACCAGAAGAAGTAAAACCAGTGGAGGAGAAGAAGACCGAGGAGGTAAAGGAGCTTGCCGTTGCGCCTGTCTCGTAGACTGGACGGGCAGCGAGCGAGCGATGCAGAGACACTTGCATGTGTGTGTGTGTGATTGATGGAGACAGGGAGGCAATTGTACAGTAAAGAGCGTCCTTGGATTCATTGCAATTAATGGCAAGGCGGTGGTGCTAGGATGTGATGTGATGATCATTTCAATTGATGGCGAAGCGAGGAAGCAAAATGTGTATGATGGTTGATTGGCTGGCTGGTAGACAGCGAGTCGGGTCGATGACAAACGTCGTTACCTTGTATAGAAGAAAAGAGCATTCGGCATCTTGATCTTGTTTTCAATACATGCAGCTGAGATTGCTTAGTCACGGAGTGAGATTTTGGGGGGCGTTTGGGGATTTGGGGATTTGTGTGTAGCAAGTGCTACTTATGTATATGTATCTGTTCTTTTTGCTGTCTATTGTGCCTTTCTCTATCGTATATATTGGGATAGTGCTAGTGTCCTGGGGTAGTAAGCTATTTCCTGTGTAGGTGATAGCTTTAGACCTCGGGTAATGTTAAGGGGGGGCTGAGGTAGTGCGGGGTGGTGGGGCACTATCCTCATTTACGGTAGGTACCTATGTATAGGTATCATTCGTCTCGGAACGGCTTGTAGAAGTGTCTATCTGCTTAGGAGACGGTTCAGCTGCTTTGTCTTGAGATGAAGGAAGATTCTTTTTAATGCTCTACTTTATGTTGCTTTACTATATAAATTAGGATAGTGCCCCTAGAGTTCTAAGCTATTTCCTGTACAGATAATAGCTTTGGACCTGGGGTAATATCACGGAGGGGACTATAGTGCGGGGTAGGGCACTATCCTAATTTATACGGTCCTTTACTTTCCTTTGCTTTGCAATTCTTATCTTGTGTCTACTGGCTGGTTGGATGATATCTCTCTACCGGTTAATCTGCTAGATAATCGCATCGAATAGATGAGATGAGCCACGAGTCATGCGCTGCTGTACTCCCACCTGATTCGCCCCCACCCCGCCTTTGCTCCCGGGGTTTGCAACCCTTTGCTGATAATGGATGTCAGATCTTTATATCTGGTAAGGGAGATTTAGGGATGGGTTTTGCGTATCTGGTGCTTTGTCTGTTGGTTGGTATGGGCTGGAATTTGGTAAGTTATGTGTATGTGCTGTCGGATATGACGCAGCTGTGTATTCGAGGGCGAATCTTTGATAGTTGATATAGGCATTATATATATCTCTTCTTAAGCTTCTGTGCGACTCGAGATAGGACCTTGCTTTTCTCGAAACCTAAAAATTCTTCTCGTCGCCTATCATTTCAAGTTGCATCCCAAAGTGTAACCCCTCGTGCTCACTGGAAAGTCTTTCCATCCAACGCCAAGACACTCTACGATGAAGACGTACAGTTCCTACAACGTATCCGTAAGTCCCTACCTCACCAGCCCCATCACCTCCCTATACAGCCCTAGAACCCAAACTCAGCATCATCCATCAACCAGGTCGTCCTCTTCGCCGCCTTCGGCTCCCTGTTTACGGGCTACTCTCTCGCCATCATCGTCGCAACAGTAGGACAGCCCACCTGGTACGCATCACTGCACCTGGCACCCGATGCCACGGCGCCGGGCTACGCTCACACAACGACCATCATCGGCGCGGCCAATGGCGTGTTTTTCGCGGGCGGGACTCTGGGCTGTTTGCTGGGCGGGTGGCTGGGTGATAGGTTGGGCCGGGTGATGGAGTTTAGGGTTGCTGCTACTGTTGGGATTGTTGGGGCTGCGATTCAGACTGGGGCTGTGGATCAAGGGATGGTGAGTTTTAACTTTCAAGTTTTAGTTGCTAATTAAGGTACTCAGATAGCTAGTTGTTGTTGCTTCTCGGTTTGGACGATTGATTGAGTGCTGGCTGGTTGGCTGATCTGTGGTAGTATCTCGTCGGAAGAACGATTACTGGTCTTGCGGCAGGCCAGACGATGGTCGCTATGCCGACCTACTTTTCTGAAGTTTCGCCTCCTCGTTCTCGTGGCTTGATGGCCGGTGCCCATGGATCGGGCATTAATGTAGGATATGCGCTTGCGGGATGGGTTGGGTCAGTAGTATACGTGAGCTGATTTGGATCTGTGACTGCTCTACTGATGCTGCATAGGTACGGATGTTTCTTCGAATCTAAATCATCTTTTGGCTGGCGCTTCCCGAATGCCGTTCTAGGTCTCTGGGGCTTGTGTTTAGTGGGAGGATCTTTTTTCGGTGCGCAATAAACACTTCCCCGTTTCACGGTAATAACAAGAAGAATAAACTGCTAAGTTGGTTTGGGTTTTTCTTTTTCCAGTTCCCGAAAGTCCTCGCTGGCTCGTATCGCGAGGCCAAGACGACAAGGCATTACAGATCCTCTGCAAGCTACACCACGACCCCTCCACAGACACCGAAGACCACTTCGCGCACCAGGAACTGCGGTTCATCAAGAGCCAGTTGGAGGTCGACCTCACGCTGATTACGGAGCACGGACAATGGCAATTATTTACCATGCCCACGTACCGCCGCCGCAGCCTCTTGGGATTCTTCCTCATGATGGGGGGCCAGAATGTGGGCGTGCTCGTTATTAATAACTATAATACGCTGCTGTATCAGTCGCTGGGCCTCTCTAATATGCAGGCTCTGGTCGTGGGCGCTTCGTATAATACGTGGGCTGCGTTGGCGAATATTGCTGGTGCGACGGTGTCGGATCGGTTGGGACGGCGTAGGGCTCTTTGTAAGTCGTTATTTCTGTCTGTCTGTCTGTCTTTCTATTCTCGTGGAGTGTGGAAGAAAAAAAGAAACGCTCTTCTGAATATCTGATTGATGGATTGATTGACTGATTGATGGATCCCCTGATAACTAGTAATTGGCTATGCTGGCTGTGTCATCATGTTCAGCATCGCCACAAGCCTCATTGCCACCTTCAGCAAAAACGCATCAAAGACATACGCCGGCGCCGCAGTTGCGTTTCTCTTCCTCTACGTTTTCTTGTAAGCT
>QGMF01000806.1:0-16658 GCA_007821475.1 Lachnellula arida
CACGTGTCACGTTCGTAACAGTGCGCTAGAGAAGGCTTATATACTATTAGATTTTAAGAGTTCTTAAGAGTCCCTAGAAGTTTAAGTAGAAAGAGGCTTCCTAAAGAGAAGAATCTTATTACTACTAGAGGTAGTAAAGTAATAGGTCTATAGATATATAGTAATAGAAGAAATAAGCTCCTTAGCTACTATTCTTTATTTCTTATTATAATCCCTAGCAAAAGAAGCTATATAGTTATTAAGAGTAGTTATAAGCTTAAAGGTAATTATCTTTTATAAAAGTATAGAGTATACTATCTTATTAAGTAATAAAGCTATAATAGAATTAGTAATACTATATTATCTCGCCTTTATAGGCTTTTATAATCTAGAGAGTTTAACTAGACAGACCTAGATATATATCTTATATAAGCATTTAGAGCAATTCTAGAGGTTTATAAGAGAGGTTAGAAGGGGAGGCTATATAAAATTACTATTAAAAACCTCTCTAAGAGGCCTTAATAGCGTGCTTAGAATAGGCACCGCGTATATTATAATATAAAAGATATATAGAGACTATAGTAATCTTTTATAGTTATTTTAAAGATTTTATAATATAGTTAGATTAAGTTATAAACTAAACGGTAGGTTCGTGAAAATAGTTAAAGGTGTAAGATATCACTAAGAGATCTTGGTTGGGCGAATAAGTAATATTAATTAAATTCTACCCTATAAAGGTTTCCGTCCAACGACAACCTGGAGCTTCTGAGAATAGAACGCCCCGGCTTTTATCTCTTTGTATGCTCCCTCGGCTAGCTTTCTTAGATAATTTGCCCTTTCTTGCATTTGGGATCGTTCTAGTGAAGTTGCATATTCTTCTGCGCAGAGGCACCAGATTTCCATCATCATATTCTTTTGCCATTCTAGATCCTCATATACATTGCAGGTTATTCTCTCAAGTCTATTTTCCTCAAATATCCCCGCAAGCTGGCCAATCCATCTAGTAGAAATCTTCATCAGAGGTTGTCGAATACACTATGAGCTTGGTTCTCACCTGGATGGCTTAGTTGTTGCCCATAACTTGGCCAGCATCGCGATGCATGGAAAAGTCTCATTCAAGTCTTTCTGTTCGTAAATAGCCGCAAAGTCAAGTTCTTCCCATTGAAGATACCCTCCTGGCTCTGTTGTACATATTAGTTCAGAGCAAATACCCCTGAGACTTTTCGCCCACTTAGCAGTTTCAAGCAATGTTGCAAAATGGGAGAGGGGTCTCCATTATCAACAATGGTCGCCAAAAGCCGAACATGCACAATATCGTAGGATTCCCATAAACCTTCCGGAGGAGGCATCTTCGCATCCGAAATTCGAAAATTGATATTGCCTGGCGTTAATGAAGCAGCAGGAAATTGGTCAGACGAAATGTCATAACCGTCAAGTTGAGAGTCCTTGGGAGCAATTTGAGCTAACTTCGTGAGCCATAATCCAGTTCCAGCTCCCACATCTGCAACTCTCCACTCCTTTCCAGGCATCTGTATTGACGGATGTAGAATATAGCCCATTGCATCCTTCCAAAGGTAGCAAAGCAGGTTCAACCTACACCAGGGGGTTAGCAGTGTAATGCGGTTAATGAGATTTCGAATAAGGTACATCCCTTGTTGAAGCCAAGTAGCCTCTTGCCAGGAGATAACCATCGTTGAGGGAGTCAGACATTATGGTAGTTGGGTCTCCAAATGAAAAACGTAGGAAAGACACTACACGGCTTGTTTCAAACGAGTACCAAAGGAAAATTGGTTAAGATGAAACACCTGTTCCTATTGCCGTTCTTATAGCAACCTAGAGAATGGTGCGAAATCAACCATACGCATGAATTTACGCAGAAGGACAAACAAGGACGAGGCTACAGCAAAATGCAAGGAAGCATAATAATGCTGGGCGGTCGATCCAAGGCCTTTTCCGGCTCGATACAACTTATCGTGGACGTTGCATTGAAACTAATGTTGTCCTACATTCGGATTCGGATTAGGATTACTGCATATAGATTCATCGAGGTCGAGTCCTGCAAATCCGCAAGGGTGGTCAATCAGACGTGACCTGATACTAGGATATTCTAATCTTTGGTGGGTTTCACAGTTTTACAGACCTTGCCACTTGCCACTTGTCCGCTACCAGTTCGGCTTCCGCAGGAATGGATGTGCTGAATCGTTCGATCTGATTTGTTGGAAGCCATTGTAACACCTAACACTTTTACTCCATTCGTCTTGAAGTCATATCCCCCCCATTGCATTTTTCAGATGTGCGTAAGAGCGGTGTGGGCTGGACAGCCAGGACCACATGGATGCAGCCTGTGTTCACTCACACGGTAGCTTGTCGGAGACAAACCAGAGACCCTTGAATTTCCCAATCTTTGTGCACCCACACCGATTCAGCCTGAAGATTAGCAAAAAGCATCTCGATAGCCAGAAAGGACCATTTGAGGCCCTTATTTTCCTAACACAGTCCTCTATCCGCAGATTCAAGACTGCACTCAGCTTTCTTCTAAGCCTCGAAATGCTTCATATCCGTCGAATTTTAAGTAATGATTGCGCTCTGAGACAATTTACCAAAAGCTCCACCACTTTCTCGAGAAACAAACCTCTGGAGTGGCGATGCCAACGAAGTTGGCGACCATTACTCGGGTCAACACGAAACAATGGTGGGCCAGGCATTCAAACCCCACCAAGGACCAAAATCTCTACTCAGCGGCTATGTATATCGTCCTCGATTATTTCTCGGCCGGCTGTTGTCCAACACTCCTCTTATACCAAGGCCAACACACAACCAGAGCGCCTTCCTTATCAAAATCCAACGAGAGGGGTGCTTTCATTTCTTCCTCCGATGTTGGTCCCATATGCCCAGCTGATGCGAATTGACCAGCCCGGCGGGATGTATGGGTTTTACTTCCCCTATCTGATAGGCTTGAGCTACGCATCGACTATTACCACCCCGCTTATAGCGCCCACAAGTCTTCTGTCGACGGCAGGATTGTGCTTCGTCTGGATAGTTTTCCTACGCGGAGCAGTATGTACTATAAACGATATATTCGACAGGGAGTACGATCGAAAGGTTGCTCGGTGTCGACTTCGTCCTATTGCTCGCGGTGCCGTGACCGTGACGCAAGGATGGATTTGGTACGCAACTCAAGTAGCCATCAGTGGTAGCGTCGTTGCTATTCTTCCCCACGCCGAGACTTGTATTTACCACGCCATCCCAATCGTGTTCCTCCTCAGTGTATACCCGCTTGCCAAGCGAGTGACAGACTACCCTCAGCTGGTGCTCTGTGTTCCTATAGCGTGGGGAATATTAATGGCCTGTTCAATGGTAGGGGTAGACTTATTTACCACGCAAAGCGTTGCGATTACTGCGGCATCATCATGCTTAGTAGCAGCAAATGCTATTTGGTGTGTTATCTTGGACTATATAAACGCCTGTCAAGATTCTCTGGACGACATCAAAGTAGGCGTTCGATCCATGGCCGTGAAGTACCAGGATACCAGAGCATTTATCTCCTTTTTTGGAACTGCGCAAGTGGGTTTGATGGTAGCTACTGGGATTCTGGCAAACATGTCTCCCATCTATTACGTAGTAGCCTGTGGTGGAAATGCAATACTGTTAGCAATAATCACAAAAGCTGTAAGTCGAGCACGGCCGGATGTCTGTGCATGGTGGTTCAAACGAGGGACACTTCTCATCTGCGGAACCACAGTTGCGGGATTCTTAGGTGAATACTTGGCAAGGCTTCAGGGGAAAGAAGAGCAAGAGAATGATGGATGATGGATGATGAGCAATAGCGTAGGGGTCTTTTTTTCAAGCCTGGGAATGATGTTGGCAAATATGGAAATTGTTTATTTACCGAATGATTGATATGTAGATTGACTGTTTGCCACAGGAGGTTTGCGAAATAGCTGCTTGCTAGTTAAGAAGTATAATGAATACACTTGAAGTAAAGACGAGGGAAGCTCAGAGAAGACGAGATTACCTCCCTTACTAGGCGCTCGGTTCAAATGACGGACAATGCATAGAGTGGAGCGGACTAATGATAACTAATCATCACGATATCTTTATTTCAACAACACGCTCACATAGTTTGCAGCACAATTGGTATTTGAATGAAATCTATTATTATCCTTGTCTTAACAAACTCAAATCCCTAAATAAGGGAAGACGAAAAGCCCTAAACAAGAGCGGACGAAAAGCCTTAAACCAAGGCAAACTAAAATCTCAAAACGAGATAAAACATCATCCACGTCGTCCATTCGCACCCCCCTTATCCGACCACTTGCTGGAGGCAAGTCCTTTGACTGACCCGGCTGGAATATGGTTCACCATCGGAACGGGAGAAACAAAACCGGCACCCGGGGTATTGACAATGAGCTGTCTCGTACCACCCATTGGAGGGACGGCGGGCAGTTGCAGATCCTGGATGTCTGCGATACTTGCGCCGGCATCGGACTGGAGATCCGACGGACGACAAATCCTATCGCACTCGTTCATGAACCCGTCGGCGATGGAGTCAGCATAACCTGAGTAATCGTTGGGGTTGATCTCGACCCGGTCGGCGACAAGGCCAGCATCACCTGAGTAATTGTTGGGATTGACCTCGAGCCGGTCGGCGGCAGAGACAGACATGGCATCATCGGCGGGATACTCGACGCGAGGGACGTTAGTACCGGCACGACCTGAAGGTTGAGTGTGGGAAAATGCTCTATCCCTAACCTCGGCACAGTCCTGTGCGCTGAAACCCTGAAAGTCATCTTCGGGGGAGCCCAAAGATTTCTGATTGCGTCGGTCCTCCTGAATAGAGAGCCACAGTTGATTGCAGCGGTGGTATCCTTCCGCATTGCCATCCGAATACGCCGCCTGTCGAGAACTGTCGGAGACCGCCTGACTGGCCTGGAGAGCAGCTTCGAGCTGGGCAATGCGACGATCCCTGGCATGGACGGCAGCGTTGACACGGGCAGTTACATCGGCTTCGGAATAGAGAGTTGCAGAATGAGTCTCTCGTGCCGTGGGAGGTGGCAGTGGTGGACAGAGGACCTGAGATCCACGGAGACTGGAGAAGGAACCCATTTGGGGGAGACCTGTTGAGAATATTGGACCTGAGTATAAGGTTGCATCAGTAAATAGTACCCAAGTAGGGTGGCTCGAGGGAAACACCTACGTCCATCGGAAGGGAGGTTGAACCGGCTTGGTTCCTCTTTCTTGTCGTCTTCCTCTTTGCCATTCGATCCCCCGCCGCCCATGATGGCCTTTTTGTCTCTAGCGTTGCGTGTCGTTGTGCTAGTTCTGATTTGGTAGCTTTGGCGTAGTTTCTGAGGTATCCATAAGCAAGAGTGAGATGCCTTTTGACCTGTATGTCGCCTTCAATTGCTTTCTCTACTCTGCAATATGCAATATACTTGGTTTCTCGGCGAGGACCGTCTCAAATTTCCCCACATTGTCCTCGTGTTACTCCTGTAGAAGTATGTATACTGCTCATCACCCTCCGATCTCGCTTTTGATCTTAATATTCGTCAAGAAGGCGTAGTTGGTCGGTCTGAGGAGACGCGGAAACGCCATCTCCCCCCTTTTTGCGTCTTGGTACTTTCCGGTAGAGCCTGATAAAAGCCACATTTATTCGCAAATAGATGCGATCTAATTGTTTGTTTTCATATTTCTTTCTCGTCTAATAAAGAGATACTTCGGTGAAGCAAGCGTCGACATTTCCAAGCTCTTTACTTTGCAGGAATGATGTACCAAGTCTTGCTGGTCCTTTGATTTCAACATGCAGGAAATCGCTAACCGCGGGGGGTGGGAGAGAGGGGAGAGAGTAGATGGATGATGTTGTGCCATTTCCACTCAAGGATATGGTGGATTTCATTGAATCTGGCCTCTAAATATCTTTTGACCACGTTTGCACACAACTACCACTTGATTAGAATAAAAGGTAGTCTACTGAGACAGCGGCTGTGGGTGATGGTGTGTTGTTTAAAGGTGGAACGCTAGTATTTATTGTTAGATTTGTATCACGAAGATTTTGGCGACCGCTCTTCGGAAATCCGTTAGACTTATCTTAGGCCAACGTTTGTTAAACTAGGGTCTTATTGAGACCTAGTTGACGTAAGGGATCAGGAGTAGATGGATATCCAGTGGTCCTGTGTTTCATAATTCCGATGAGACACACCCCAATTTTGGCAGTTCTGGGAAACCGAAGATACACGAGCTGAAAGTATAATTGGAAGAGGGGCTGAAATTACACCCCTTTTGGAACAGGAAGTGGTGGTTTTGACAGCCATATTTTGAGGTGTTACGGTTGTATACCAAGCCTCAAAATTTCCCTCTTGTTTGTTTCAGTTTGGTAGAAGCTAGTAGCGCCCTGTGTATAACGAGAACTTTCGAACTTCCCGAACATTTTGTCTAGAGAACTGCAGGAAACCATCAACGTATTAACTAGGGGTAATCGGAAAGACAGCTTTCTCGAAAAGACACCTTTCTCGAAAGTTCTTGAAGGTGCAGTGAATATTCCGCTGGTGTTATCTCGTGTGTTGCTAGCACATCCACAGAAATTACTCCAGTAAGCCAATGCGTCTCTCACTATAGCTACCTACGCTTATATAATTTGGCTTTTGGACCTCATTTTTAATTTGCGGCTCTTTAGTCGCGCCGGCGGGTTTTGTGAAAGTACCTCGCATCCGAACAATAGTGATCCTTTTTCTATACAGAGTCGTTCAACTTTCTCTTTCAGCTGTCTCGACTGTTTCCATAAAGACTTTGGTCCCCCAGAAGGAAATTTCTGGTCGTCGAATGGAAAGACTCTCGCGATAACGCGGTCATTAATATTCTTGGTACATACCGATTCGATCTATTTCTCGAGAACCAAGCTCACAGCTGATCTTTTTGAGCGGGTGGACCTAGATGGCCTTCCTTCAATTATCAGATGGGCTTATTGTCCGGGAATGATAGGTGAACTAACTCGTAAGTAGCTATACTTCGGCGCTACAACAGTATCTACAAGATTTGGTAGCAAGTTACGGTTGTGAGAGGGGCGCCCTAGTGGTCGCAAGCAACAGCGTTGTGAAACACCCCAGTGGTATCAACAGCAAGGAGAAACCGGGTGTTGATTTTACGTTTCCACACATGCCAAGCGGCTGAATATCTGTTTGAGATTTCGCTAGTTGGGATTTATTTGAGTTCCATTAGGGAGTACTCGGTACAAACTTGGCCCATGAAATTCCACCACGTAGAGAAGCATTGGCAGCAAGTCCTTCTAGATCAAGTCATCATAGCCTCCCGATATCCCCGAATCAAATCCCACCTACTAATTCCCTTCTCAGAGCGGTCTTGAATGCATAGATCTGAACTTTGTCCCAATCCCAGACTCCGGTTTTCGTATATGCGTCCTGGCGAAGCCCTTCCAAAACCTTTTCTTTACTTTCGGCGTAAGCTAAGAGAACTGTTCCTTTGATTTGCGGTATACCGCCATGCGCAGGCGGGTCGTCGAAGAATGCGCCGCCGAAGAGCAATGCTCCGGCTTCAGCTTGGGGCTTAACCCCAGTGAGGTGTTCGGGTCGGGCCTCTAGCCGCTTCTGAAGCATTCCTTCGCGGTCAGGTAAGATGACAAGCCACTCATGTTTTGCTGGGGTGGTGGTAGAGGTTGACATTGTTGTATCACGCACTAAAGTCTTTGTACGTAAGGAGTAAAATCAAGAAAACAAAGAAAAGCGAAGGAAAGTACGGTACATTTTATAGCCCGACGGATCACACGAGCAAGACTCGCGAAGCCGAGGTGTTTCGTCATTGTCTGCACTCATAGGTACTCATGCGGCGCACCTCTCGGCTTTAGTCGGCCAATATTATTTTGCAATGTAATATTACTAGGCCGCGTTATAGGTACCACACTACGAGGCGGGCATGTATAGAATATACTATTTCTAGAGTTACAGCCCTAAACACATATTAGTACCCTCTTTTAGCAAAAACATTTACTAGCTATATAATTTATATAAAATCATAAGTACTCTAAACTATATATAGTTCAGATCAGCAAGGAATAAAACTCTACAATGGTTATACAGCTAGTATTTGCCTAAATAGTTTCTCTCTATACTATCTTTCTATTTAGCAAACTATCACACTTAATCCTTCGACTTTATCAATTTAAATATCTATATTTCAAAGAACTATAATGCTTTCCAATACGGTAGAAACATATTTTCAACCTGCTAACACCAAACCAATTACTAGATCACGGACTTAACTTACTATATTCTTCTCGAGTAAATTCTTTCTTCACTAACACGTCCTTAGGCCCACGGATAGGATTAAGTTCTTGTTGAGAGTTGAAGCTCCCAGATTGTCTTCCTATAGTTACTTCTCTAGTTGTAGGCCTCTTATAATTTGCGAGGTAAAAGTTCTGCTCGTTACTAGCCCCTGGGGTTGTAATATTCCGACTAGGATTAGATGAACGAGTGAAAATTGACCGGGCGAAAGTCGACTGCAATAGACTCGCATATTCACCGATGCGGGCTAAAGGTTTAATGAGGGGTGACCATGTCGGCATACATGCGACGAAGCAGCCCACGGCTGGGTCCATTATCGTCCACGAAAATTTGCTTGTGAACCCTGCGACTTTAAGTTAGTCACTGTTAACAGAGATTATCGGGGAGGCTTACAAGTAATATCAGGCAGAGTTGGACCGTGCTCGATAACTTCGCTCGCTATGACAGCAATACGAATAATAGCAACAACAATGGTACTATATTGGATATGATTAGTATAATTTGATTGCATTACAATGCCAAGGATTAGTATATGAACATACAAGGTGCCAACCGCAAATATTGCCATTACTCCCAACTTCTTATGTAGTGGCAAGTGAAGTTTATAAACGGCTCTCATTGGTAGGATCAAAATGACAATATCGAATACTACATTGAAGGCTTGGGCACCTAACACAAGGTCGATGAAGTTGATACAATGACCTGGTGTGCTTTTAATCCAAGCCTTTCGAACAGGCGTACATTGGAATGCCCCCACGAGGTTCTTTACGATGACCCATAGGGTGACCAAGATAGCAATGACCGTAGTTGAGATTTTGAAGCTTCGCGTTATAAATATTCGACGATATAGAAGTAAAACAGAGAACTTGACAGCGCAGACCGCTGCTCCAAACGTCTGCTCGAAGATAAATAGAGACTGCCATAGCATTAGTATTTGTATAGCTGCCTCATCTTTATACTAGTCGTGTCATGATTATCAACTTACCAGAAAGTAATCTTTAAGCTCTTGATGTGATAGTGTCTCCTGGTGCCTACCATTGCCGCCCTTATTCGCTAGATATACATAAGAGAAAATATAATATCAACCTTTGAATACAACTAACCTAGTATAGGTACACATGAGTTTCCGATAGTTAATACCTAAGAAAAGTCAGTAGATTCATAGTAAACCTAGATGGCGCAAGATATACAGCAGCAACTATAATCATATAGTCATCGGCTCCTATCATGATTCCTTGGATCTTTCGAGCACAGAGTCGAAGCAGAACTGCAACTATTGGCAAAGCAATGCCAAAACCTATTGCGATGGTCGTCCTCTCGGAATGGTTAGCATAAAGCTCCGCGGAAGTTAGGTGAGTTGAGCTCATTATGGATGGGTTATACGCCGATTGCAAGTATAGTACTTTGATGGACTTTTAGGGTAAGGTAGGATATAAGGTTGGAATAATCTTCACAAGATAACATGAAGTCAAATAATCTTTTACGGAGTAGTATATAATGATGACTTATTCAGCTGGGCTTCCAGCTTGATTTTCAGCTCCGAGCTTGACTCGATATTCTCCCCCTAGAGAGTAGTATTCTAGATACTACTGTAACCACTACAGCTGCGAGCGGGAGCCATGCTTGGACGCTGGTCCGATACGAGCTGTTGCGACACCTTGGAGCAAGTGCAACCTCAATTTAAATATAGTATATGTAAATTAGCATGTGCGACTCGCATTGGGATGTGCGACTCGCTCTATTGCTTTAACAGCATAGCATTTCGCATGAAATAGGGATGCATGCGTTCCGTATGTAACTACGTTTCAAGGAATATCAAGTATGTCGTGCTATGCCACGTATACCCGCAACTACCCCTACTTTCAGAAAGACAAGTATTTGATGCAGCCGCAGCCGCAGCAGCTTCTCTACACGCACGCAAGGATTGGCTAGGATCGGCTCAGTGTTATCTTTTCCCGGTGGCGAACATATTATTCCCGTCCGCAGATCATATGTCATCTAGTAAGAGATACTCCTCGAGTTTTGCCACCATTCTCAGCGCTGACCACTCGGAATTCTTTCTGTATGACACATATTTTACTTAATAATCCGAATGACATCTTGCGCACTATTATAGTATTATGCTTTCTCCTAGCACATGTACTAGGTCTATCGACCGTGGAAGGTTTAGCAAATTTGCTGGCTGAGCCATCTCCAAATACGCAGCTCGGACGCGAGCTGTAATTATAATTAGTTTTCAGTTTACCAGCAAGCCTCCTCGCCGGCCAAGTTTACTATAGTATGTATACATCCTAGGACTTATTCAACGGCATAAAGTCCTTCTTCGTTTATGATATATCATCGAATCAAATATCTAAGAACGGATATTTATATATTATAGAAAATATAGAAAATTACATGTCTGTAGACTCATCAAAGACAGGGTCCAAAGCCGCTGTAGAGATTCAATTATTAAGAACTAGATCATAAATATTATTTAATCGAGATCTCAAAACATATTTCCGAAGCCAATGTCGTCCCCTCTCCCCTCTCCCCTCTCCCCGCTCCCCGCCTCCCCTAAATAGAGATTTGCGCGAGCGGCTTCAATTGGTAAAGACACTAAAACCTCAAAAGACTGAAGGAAACTTTATAACGACGGTTATCCTCCTAGAAATTAGACTGAAGATAGTACTGTCTACAAAACCCCTACTTCGATGCCACCCAGCTGCTTGTTTGTTTTAAGCAATTCGTCTTCCACGGCAGAATCTCGTTGGATGACAGGACCGGAGGTGAGTAGTCTCGATTCGAGATTGCTGTTTCGACGCTGAAGAGGCTTTAAAAGCTCATCCTCGACCGCAGAGTTGCCGATATAACGAGCTAAAGCGGGATCTGAAGATGGTTAGCAATACTCTTAGAAGCTACTACGACTGTTTGAAAAAGCTGCTTACCCTCAAGAGGTCTGGAAAGACATAAAGTAGCCGATAGCAACAACCTATAGACTACCGACATAGACCGCATTTCGTGGTATATACTATTCTTTCGTAGAGGTTATGTAATTTGTCCGTGAATGAAGTTCTAAGTAGGTGACGAAGTCTGGTGAAGTAATATCTTTAACTTGATCTCTCAATTTATATCATATTACTAAGAGGCAATTATAAAGAATTCTTCGCCGTATTATGCTGGTCCTGGTGTATCACGCTTATATAAACATAAACATGCAACGTTGCAGTGCGTATTTATTTGCACGGTTCCTATACGTATGATATACGAGGGGTGCACACATACCTATAGAGTACAGATCCACACACATATCTGCAGAGTAGAGTGCAGGTTGACGCATGACTCTGCCACGTCGGATTGATTGATAATGCACAAGGATCCGTATAGTATTACGGTTCTCCGATGTTACAGGCTAATCTGAGCATGGTTATTCTATATTTAATCCACGTAGCACCCGAAACTGGATATACTTACAGCTCACTTAATTCATAGCAATGGAGAATCACTCAGATTGGGAAGAAGAGGATTCCAGCATGCTTCACTTTTATGATTCTGTCAAATGTCGCCATACACCCCAGAAAGCCGTTTCAAAGATTAAGATTTGCTTCTGGTCGATCTTTATCCCTCTTTTAGTAACAACTTCAGTGTTTACTATCTTGTTAAACTCGCCATTAGCAGCATCGAAGCTTCGACTTGGACTTCAAAATACTACTTGTAATTTGAATACCAAACATCTCGGATTCAGTGAGCTAAGTCTCTATATAAGCTTTTGATGTTTCTAATCAAAAATAGTGCCGTCAGCAGATGCTCTCGACCTCGATGACTTCCAGCCAACATCCGATGCATGGATCACGTCCCCGTATTCAGGCCTACCATCAGAAGCAAAAGGGCTAGCCTGGAACAGCCTACAGCAAGGTGACTTATAACCAAGTGAACTAGTTACTCTGCTGAAACTTCAATGTATAGTCCGCGGGGCCCGCGTTTCCAAACCCGATGGGCAACAAATCAACCTTCCAGATGGCTTGCGTTTACAGAATGGAGACCACGCAACTATCACTGGTGTTATGCATAATCTCCATTGCTTGGTAAGTTATTTTAGAAGCTGATCTAATAACTCATATCTTATAAACATTACAGAGAATGATCCGACAATATCTTTACCCTGATTACTATTACCCAAATGCTTCTATTAGCAGAATGGAGTATTTGCGAAATCATTCAGGTGATTTAGTATTTCCATAACTATCTAGATAATAACGTTAACATCTTCTGTAGATCATTGCATTGAGACGCTGCGAGAATCAACGACTTGTATTCCTGACCTGACCCCACATGCACTCGAATGGATGGACGAAGAAGAACGCATTCACGTTAACCTTAAATCTGTTGTGAAAAGACAATGTGTTAACTGGGAATCTCTCGTGCGCTGGCAAAAACAAAGAGAGTATAATCTTAACGACTTGTGGCTCGCTAATCCAAAAGAAACGGCCACTTAGTAGTTATCTGAGGGTTTCCTGAAGTAATAATAGCATTTTGGAGAGTATAAGCTGAATTGGAGCTCATATCCGGATGATCTAGCTAGGGACAACTATAAAATTTGAGAAAGTATTCAGGTTATAGTCAAGTAGTCAAAAATGTATAGGATTACTATAATATTATTTCCGCCGTAGTATTATTCGATATAGTTCTAGCAGGAAAATTGATGCTTAGTTGCTGATTACAATATAAAGCTACTTCTAACAATTGAGATAATTATCAGGTAGCATTTTAATTCTATAAGGGATGTATTTCAAATTACTGGAATCGTACTATTAATATAAGCACAGCATGTTTAGCCAGAAGTACTAAGACAAAGCAGGCGGGTAGACCGGGTAGATGACCGGGTAGATAGACGTATAAGATGCAAGTAATAATATCGCGGGAATAAGAGCTGTCTGCACGACATCCAATGGATCATCACATCTTCCTTGTTTTAATATAGATGATTTGTAAGGAAGCATGTGAAGTATTGCCTAGTGGTGTAGTCTTTTGTGTTACCTGCTTTATAAGTAGTACTGTGCGACACACCTATCTTACCAATCCTCGCGGCACTGGTCCAGAGGCTTCCGCATACTGCAGCTATTCGATATCGGCAGTTTGAAAGACTCCGGGAACAAAATATCCTAAGGTATCAAGTGGAGTACTGTGTGCCACAGCCGCTTCAACGACTGGACTTTTTTAGCTATCATATTGAAGCACCAGGGCGTGCTTCAGGGGATAGCCCCTGTAAAAAGCATGTGGATTACAAGGTGAATCGGTAAGTAGGGTAGACGTGCATCCTACAGCCTGCTATTTTTAGGGCATATTCTCGTAAGAGCAGTTCGTCTGATCCTACCCACTTCTTATTTGAGGACGTTTAGCCGGAATGACCAAGAAAAGCTAATGGGTCTGTTTATCTATCTGAATTACTAAATTTGAGGTCTACGATAGAGGTTGAGGTGGCTGTGCAATTTACGTCACGGCACTTTAGAATCAACTTATATTTGCCTAAACTAGCATACGTATATAGACTTTTCTCCTGTTGAAAACTCGAGGGAAAAACACGCGAACATATTAGTTAGTAGAATTACAAGACCCGAGATACAATAGTCGACAAAAGAATGTCGTCTATAGAGGTATCTTTCAGCTCGCCCGACAAAACCAAATTTGAGGATTCAACTACTCAGCGCTCCAATGAAGGATTTATTAGTCCTCCAGAAGAAACCGCTAATCAGATCAACTATTTGGTTAACTTTGATGGGCTAGATGATCAGTCCAACCCTATCAACTGGCCCCTCTGGTACCGGTGGACCTTGATCATTGTTCTTTCATCTGTTAATACTATCGCGTGAGGTTTCCTAGATGTCTCCTTGAATAATTTAGCTTTTGCTAACCATTTCTAGAAATCTTGCAACGGTTCTATGCCTTCCTGCCGCACCCCAGATTTTGAACGAATTTCACACACAAAATACACTTTACATTACCATAATTGCCTCTATATGGGAACTAGGAGAGGCGATGGCCGCCCTCTTGACTGCCCCGTTATCAGAGATTTTCGGTCGAGCGCCAATATACAACGTGACGAATACGATGTTTGTAGTTTTCTCCATCGCCAGCGGACTCAGCACTAGTCCTGGCATGCTCATTGCCTTTCGATTTTTGAATGGAATGGGCGATGCTTCAATTTCTCTCAATGCAAGTATCGCCGGGGATCTCTTTATTCAAGAAGAACGTGGTCTTCCAATAGCTATCTTGAGCTTTCCGCCACTTATTGGTCCTGTCGTAGGACCAATTATTGGTGGGTATCTTACGCAAACAGCAGGATGGCGTTGGGCCTTCTGGTTTAGCGCTATAGCAGGAGGCGTTTTCGAACTTGCTTTCTTCTTCACATTTCGAGAGACTTACACGCCCCAAATCCTGCGGGGAAAAGCCCAGAAGCTTCGAAAAGAAACTGGAAACCCAAACTATTATTCTCGATTTGATTTCGACACTCGCTCGTCTGGATTGGAAATATTAAAGGACGGCCTTTTCAGGCCAGCAATATTCTTCTTTAGCTCACCTATTGTGTTTACTCTCTCTATTCAGGTTTCTATCGCATACGGCTATATGTATATTCTATTTACTACTTTGACCCCGGTATTTGAGCAGACATACCATTTCAATCAAGGAGCTGCAGGACTGGCATTTCTGGGCCTCAGTAAGTTTAAGCAAGGTGTTTTTCCCTTTCTTTTCAGACTGAGATTACTAACGAAGTGTTTAAGGTATCGGGATGGTTATAGGCGTTGCCGTATGCGCTTTCACTCTAGATAGACTTTTGAAGAGGTATACGGCTCAAAGTGGGGTCTTCAAGCCCGAAATTCGTCTTCTTCCTATGGTATGTAATCTACGTATATCTTCTAAATCAATTTACTTACATCTGCTCGTAGGCAGTAGGCGGCGCCCTCTTCCCGCTTGGATTGTTTTTATACGGGTGGTCAGCAGAGTACCGAGTATTTTATATTGTCCCAATGATCGGGACAGCAACGGTTGGGTTAGGGTACTTCATCACGAATATACCCCTACAAGCCTATCTTGTTGATGTTTACCACCAATACGCAGCATCTGCCGTTGGAGCGACAGTAGTGTTAAGGTGCATATTTGCAACAATATTACCGTTAGGAGCTCTGCCCCTTTACAATAGGTTGGGACTTGGATGGGGTAATAGTGTTCTTGGATTTATCGCGGTGTTGTTCATCCCAGTACCACTTGTGTTAGTGCGATTCGGGGAGCGCTTAAGACAGAGATATAGATCTAGCATAGGTGATCCTCTTCCTAGATTAGATTTGTAGTAATATGATGCTACTTCCTACTATATATAATAATCGAGCGAAAATACCACAATGAGACACTAAGTCATCAAGGGCATTTAAAGAGATGAGCAAAAATAGGGAAGCCGAAGCAAAACAACAATAGGCAACCCCCAACGAGCTCCGGCACCATCTATACTCTCACTAGAACTTCCCATCCTGATACCTCTCGGTTGTTTCAAGAGCAGCCCGCGAAATCCAACACCACATCACATTATGACTTCAGCCACTACAATCGTCAACAGGAGCAGATTCTTCTCTGCAATCTTCTTTCAGGCACTTCTTTCCCCAGGAACAAGAGCAGAACCTTCTCTGCAATTTCTTGCACTTCTTTCCCCCTTCCTCAGTTTCGATCTCTCTCCTCCCTCATTCTCTTGGTGTCCATTCTCGACGACCCCCACTTCTTCCCGATTCTACTTGAGACCGATCTACCACTCGACCAACATCTCCTCATCTTGTCGAAAATCATATTTCCAACGTCAACTACTATTCACTCGAGCTTGGTCTTCAGGCAACTCGCCATTCACTCCAACAGGAGCTCCGAGGAGCGTCGGATTCACTGGCACTCGCCGTATCTGCAAGGAAGTTGACCACCACGCCAGTTCAGGGGCATTTACCAATCAGGGGCACTTGCCGTATCTGCGAGGATGTTGGCCACCACGCATTCTTCTATACTCACCAACAACTACACCAGCGGGAGTTCAGGGGCACTTGCCAATTCAAGGGCAAATGCCAATCCAGGGTACTTGTCAGGTGAATTTGAGGAGGTTGGGCTATTGATTGTCCAAGCGGAGAGCCCCGAACTTGCAACAACTGCAAGGAAGAAGGTGAGCTTTTTTACTTCTCAAACACGCTCGATTCGCTGACAATATTGTCCAGGCCACGCTACCATGGAATGCAAGAACCCGCGGAAGATTGACTATTCTGGGGTTGACGAGGTTGCTGCCGAGGAGGCATGGGCCCAGATCACGGCCGCCTCGACGATGTCAAGGCTGTTGCACTGAGTTGCTTCTTGAGACCTCGACGACGTTAAGGCAGCTTG